>UZAF01018800.1:0-14464 GCA_900617895.1 Haemonchus placei
GTGTTTGAAATGAACATTAATTCTACAAAATTACTTTTTTATCCACTGAAAAAGAGATTAAAAACCAGGAATTATACGTTTATGCCCAAACCCAAACCGGATTTCAGGACAGAGGTCGAGGGTCAATCAAAGGGGATGGGGATGTGTGCAGATCCCATCCCCTTTGGGTTTCTTCTATCCCATCAAGATCAAAACATTCTCTGCAGAACCCACAGGTCGCAACCGTGGCTTCACACAAAGAGTGGTTTTCAGAAAGAGAAAACGAGTACGCGAACTGGGAAACTAATCACTAAAAGGGCAAACACTCGGAAATCCAGTACGTAAGGCTATAAGCCCTAGGCATGCTTCCCCAATGACTCGGCTTATAATTTCGAAAAATTGCTCCATCAGGAGTTGGAAGCCACTAGAAGCCAGCCACACAAAAGTACCCTCTTTCCCTTGCCCTTTTACAAGACACTTGGTTGACTGCACAATAATATTAGAGTTAGCAGCTGATCGACGCCCGGTCGCTTTTTTCAAAAAGGTCGTTCAAAATGCGCTTCTCGGGGTTGGAATGGAAATCTTTCAGAATACAGGTATGGAGGAATAGATCCTCGGACCTTTGCATCAGAGCGACAGGTTCATGGCAATCGGAGTAAAGGAATGACGAATCTCATGAGTTAGGGATCAAAAACCGGGACGCTGCAGCAAAATATTTTGGCTACACCCATTTTTTCTGAGGTAGAAGAAATACAATACCACAAAAATCAGAAAACAAAAAGAAGGAAACATTGTCGAGGGTTTTGTTTTGGCACCCATGTGGAAAACAAAGGAATAGCATGTGCTATATTTTCAACAAGATGCATCAGGAAAGCGGGAAGGGAGGCGAATTTCGCTTTCCGAGAATTTGGGCCCAAATTCATGATTCAGTTAGTGAACTGCTAGAACTCGGAAAAACTCTTCATAATGCTTTCTTTTCGGGCCACGACCATGTCGCTGGCTCCTCGGAAGCCGTGCAGAAGTAAGTAGGGTAGAGTAGGGTAGAGTAGGGTAGGCGACAGAAAATCTCAGTGAAGTTGGAATAAGCGGCAAAGTTTTACAGAAGTCCAGTCAAGCGGGGATAGATTAGCTCAGATTAGAGGTTATTTACTGCAATGGATAAGAACGGTTGCCATAGCATCAGACGGAAAGCAACAGTCTTTCAAAACAGCAGTCAATAAACCAGAAAATACTCTTGGATGCCAGGCAAGGGAACTTCTACCTGGGGAAGGAATACCACCAGTGGAGGTCATAATCGCCGTCCAGGAAAATGGAAATTCCGGTGACGACCACAAAAAAGAAAGTTTTATGGGTTGCCGGGTTACGATGCCAGCACTACGGAGGAGCTTCTTTATAATCAAATTATTCACTTCCTATGAAGGGGGACTTCTCTCCGTTGCTAAGAGGCAGTCAGACCTCTACGTTGTATGGCTTGCGGTTGAACTAATGGCCTCTCAAAAGCTCAGTTCACTATAATATTGGGGGATCCAGTTTTGAATGAATACTGGAAGTGATAGACCAAAATAGTGAAGACCTGACGAAAAAAATGCGAGGTATTCAGTGAAAATAAGGCTCAGAAAAAAGTAGTTAAAACAGTGGTTGGACGAGTACGTGACGGCAAAAGTTGCATGGAAGGTGTATTCGGACGAGATGATTAAATGTATGTGCCATTGCCTGTAGCTTGGTACAGTAAGCCGCCTGCGTGCAACGTGTGGGTCACGGCAGGAATTCAGCAATCTCCACAGCCTCTACAACCCTCAAAAACTCGTCCGCTTTGCGTGTATACGTCGGCTTAGCAGATTTTGGGACTCTTATTACACCCTATCTTGGCCATTTTTCGACCCGACAGCGCCCGTTGCTACCCTTGCAGGTCATATTTTTATTTTCGGGAAAAATCACAAAAATAATTTTTATCTTGAGCTGTGATATGAACTTATACCCAAAAAATAGAGGATAAAAGAATATTCTAGAATGCGGTGAAACAGGATCTGATCGATTTTTGGGAAAGCGTGGTTGAAAAGGATTGGCTTCTGGGATAGTTCTCGCTCGGTATCACTTCTGTGCAAACCGTGTCAGCTGTTTTCTCACGTTGACCTTGTTTTCGCTGCTGCTGCAATTCTGGTCTTCCAACTGGCCGATATTGATTGTTTACTTCCTTGTTTTCGGTAAATATCGGTAAAAGGGCAGTGCAACCCGTACTGTCCCACGGGTGAAACAGCACCGTAGTACTGCAGCCTACGGAGCCACAAAATCGGCACATGGTCTGCGGTTGGGGATCGATCGACATGGGAATGGGTGACCCCCTGGGAAGGTGGAATCTGTGGAGTGAAAAAAACATGATAAGCCTCACCTTCCTTATTTAGAGTACGTTTTTGATTGTAAAATGTAAGAAATAAGGACAGATAGACTACCATTTCGAAACTCCGATGATTTTATAATGAGTGCTGAATTAATGGACTTTAAATATTCTCACAAGCTACCCCCCACCCCCCTCCCCCCCTTCCCACTACAAAAGATCAATCGTTATTTTTGCAGAAATAAAATCAATAAAAATAGCAGAAAAAAATCAATAAAAACGAGTACGAGAAATAAGAACGTAAAAGGTCTGACGACAAATTTTTTGATATTTCGGGCCGTGTGCACATTCACTGATAATGACCATTTTGGAAAGATTTTAAAGGACCTGATTGAAGAGGTTTACGGTAACAGAATTGTCCCTATTTGATGATATGAATAATACATTAGATGAATAAACAAAAATCGAATAAAACTGAAAAATGCGATGAACTGAAGAAAAGAGGAGATCAGAACGGGTAGGAGTCCATGTCTGGGTACTGTCCCACATGAAAATTCTTAGAGCCAAACCTGTGCAGAAAACATACCAGAAAAAGCTGTGTTGGCACAATGCCAGCAAGTTTCATCACAGGAATACTCAATGGAAGAACATGAATCAAAGAAAGTGTAGGACGGCTGAACGGCTTTCCTAGAATGGCTTCCAGTTCGGAGAACCATCCCAAAAGACTGGAGCGCCGGCTGTGGTGTGCCAATGTCGAGACCAATTCTGTCAATACACCACACACACTCTCCCATGTTCACATCACACAATCGCTTTCGCCGTTCGATGTTTTGGCCGGTCGTTTTCCAGATGGCCTTCAACCCACAATTAAGCCATAAAAATCCCAGTCATCTGCCGAGGGAATACTCAAAACTATGTCTTTATCCGTTTGAAACTACATTGTCACATTTTTTTTTCAAATTTTTACTATTAGGTTTCTCATAGATCATAGATAACCATGTCACCGCCCAGGCGTCATACCGACGTCACGGACGTTTTGGTTGAACCCTAGCAGATGGTCTTCGACCCTGTTATTGAGCCATAAAACCTCAGTTGCTCGTTGATTCAAATCCCACCAGTACGGCTTTCCCAAGAGGAAAATGAAGGGGTAGCTCTTTTCTTAGTAAGTTTTTTGATCATGTCACTGACTTGTAGAGATAGAGAAGCTCAGGGAGAACGGGCTGTTTGGTACGATTACGGTCTCGAGTTTCAGAATTCGAGCTCCTCCTATTTCCAAGGAACTTGTTGCAGCAGTACCGAGTATCTTCAGTCATTTCACTTTGCTGTTCACCTAGTTCTGACACAAACCCGTAGCAACTAGCACATTCTATGCAAGGGCGCTTTTCTGTGAGAGCCCGTGGCCGTCTACAAGCCAAACTGGACTTAATTGAAAATGTATTCCGAAGATAATTTTGTAGTATTTATTTCTAATTAAATAAGAAAATGATGTTGCAGAATAGTGCATCAGTGATGAAGAAATCGTGAAAAATCGTAAAATTTGAGAAATATGAGGCTTCTTGAATGTAGCGAAAAATCAAGGTTATACAAGATAATGAAGACGGAATAGGCGTGGGAGTTGTGTTTGGACGAGTTTCTGTTGTGTGCATTTTTGTTACGTTATGGCTAGGGCAAAAAACCGCTGAGAATCGTCTTTCACTGCAATTACGTGTCGGCTGCATGCAATGAAAATTTTGTGCTGATGCAATATCCATATTGTTATTCTCTGCCCTTGTTCACATATTAATATTCTAGTGTTGCTATTGTTGTATTACATATTGCGACGCTCTCTTATCGATTGTTTGAGTTTACAACATATGCGCTCCATTGTGAATGGTGGATCCACTACAAGGCCCATGAAACACGTCCAATCCTGAATGTGGTATACCATGGAAACAGTTTGTAAGACCTTATCTACGCCGTTTTTTGACCCCACAAGGGCCCACTTGCTACCCATGAGGGCCACTAATTCATCTTAGAGGAAACCTTCGGAAAAATCCTAGTTGTGGACTGTGCCTCCAAAGGGGAATCGGATATTTGCAGTGTTCAACAAGTCAACCGGCTAGAAATCACCCGGGACTCTTACTACATTCTCAGTATGAGCGGCACAAACGCCACAGAAATGCACAGCGCCCATCCTTCCAAGATCAGTACGCAGGGTCACTCAACTGTTTAATAGCTCTCGAAGCCTTTCCTTACCTTGGCTCGTTCAAGCTATTACCCAGCCATCGTTCCAGAGCAGACCAAGCTAAGCAGGGGATTTCGGTCGCCAAGGAGAAATCAAGTTCAATTTTTTTCACTTTCGAAGACGATGGCTGGTTTTTCTCCGAAATGACAGCCCTCAAAAAAAGCTCTGCATTCGCTGGGTGCATCTACAACTCCCAGAGGAGCGTAACGCGCAGATTTGGTTAACGGCCTCGGGATATGGGACACCAGATGACAGCTAGCTTCAGTAGAATGAAGCAGTGGCGAGTAACGGGAATGGTCCAGGGATTTGGTCGAGCTGAAGTCTACACAGCTTTAAATCTCAAAGGAACTACTGATTCATTGGGTTGCAGTTGCCGAGGATAAGTACTTTGGTAGGTCCCCACAAGTCCTTACATAAACCAGGTACCCCCTTGAAAAGCCACCATGATTTTGAATGGTGGAGGAATGTTCAATGCACTTCGGGAAGAAGGACCTGCACTGACCTTTCCTTGTCCTTTTTCAAAGAGATAGTGCTCGACCAAGTCGTCAAACCTGACCCAATCGCGATTATTCCACGATAACCCTGTACTTTTCAGGAGAAACGACGACCGAGAAGAATAGTACAAGAACTGGATACGGTAGAGTTGAAGATTCGGTAGAAAACATTTCTGTCAACTACGATTTACAGTGACGGTCGGCAGGGTCGATAGGTTCGACCACAGGAGAACTCGTCCACTTCTACCAACCCCTCGTGAATGCTCAACACCTACGGTACGACGAAATCATTGGTCTTTGGATCGCACTTTTTTTTGGCCGTGTGCCAATACCGATTTCCCACAGTGCAAATATACGAACTATTGATTTTCTTTTGCTAACAATAGCGAAAAAGTACATACTCTTCAACGTAACCAGGTACAAAAACGAAAACAAAAGGGCACAGAATTCCCACATAACTATCACGTAACCTTAGAAAAAGAAAAAAGAAAAATCTTGAAAATTCCGACGAAATATTGAAAAAGAAATTCGGTGAGAATATGGTTAGGGGGATGGGGTACTGCTCCTGTCCAAAATTGAGATCTAGAAGGGGGTAGCTAACTTTTCTTATGCTTTTCGGTTTCTTGAGACGGTTCTTGGCCAAAAGAGACTGTCCTTGGCCAAAAGAGCTCAAGCGAGGAGGAACACCGGGGTGGGGAGACGATTGACTTGTGCAAAAAGCTGGGGTGGGAAAGGATCGAACATCCAGTCGACTCACCTCCCTCGGTGATCCTCCCCTCCAAGGGTTAAAATTTAAAAACTCCGTTTTTTGCCAAGAAAGTTCCCAAGTACCATTATGGGCTCGCACAAACCCGGCTGCCCTCCCTCACCTTCGCGATGGTCCCAACCACATTTTCACCAGAAACTTCACGAGCCAGATGATTAGTAGCAGGAATATACTCTGAATTTCAAAAACAGAATCCCAAATCGATGAGGAGCAAGTTTCGGATGACTAGGTAACGTCGAAAAAGAGAAACTGAAAATACGCGGTCCCAAAATGGCCGATCAATGACTTCGAGTCCAACTTTTGATATTGGAGCAAGGAATCGGCAATAGTCCACGTTTGTTCCTCATCATTTCACCTTTGTTCCGCTTCCCCCTTCAGTTCGCCTCGCTGTCGCCTTTCTGTCTACAAACGCTTTCCAATGGAATGTTTATCTTCTTGTTACTATCTCGGTTAGAGCTCGCTGATGAGCTGTTATCTGCTGCTGTGTGGAGTAGCGGGCTGACGGGTAGGACACGACTCGCCAAATCTGAAAAAAGAGGGGGAGTCTCGACTAGACCAGCTGACACCTGGTTACGGTGAGGCGACCGCGACGGCACCTCTTGACCCATACACTTGAGTAGCTACATACATTCCTTTTCGAAACCGTTCCATTTGTCGCGCTACATGTGCCCACTTAGTCAAGTACTGAAGGCTTCGAAATGTCGTGTAACCTTACTGGAGTTCGGACCTTAGTGTGCTTTACTGGGAATCCCTATATATACTTTCCGCTCGTTCTCATTCCTGTTCATTTCTCATATCAACGTTTTTCGACTTCCTCATCAACCGTGTTGCAACTATTACTTTTTTGACTTACTACATCTTTTTTCATTCAACTATTCAATCCTTACTTTTCTGTGGATTACCTAGGAGGCCGTGACCTATCTGAGACCTTAATTTGAATTGTAAAACCTGATGACTTGGCGCTACGAATTCCTTCGTCATTATATCTATTTTTACTTGGGAGGTACTAGTACAATAGGAGTAATGAGGCTTTAACGCTTGATATGATGCTGTCATTAGAAGAATGCCGCATGTTCACACAATCGTCATATTAATGTGGAATACGTTATAATATCCGCAATCGCGTCCCATACTCCTGAGAAGGCGAAAAATCTCCAGACGCCGGTAGTGTAAACGCGCGGCAATACACCAATACAAAAACCCTCTTCGGCTGCTTTCAATAAGATATTTCTGCTGAAAGATGATTACTTTCATTGTAACATATTGGCAAAACATTCATAACTATCAACGTTTATTACTTTGCTACCTGCGCCCGAACAAAAATATGGGAGTTCAGAATAACAATACAATCGGTTACTATTAAATAGGCGGGAAGACACAAGAAATGATGTGCGGCGGGTTGCTGGGTTGTATTTTGGACAGAATTGGGGTTTGATAAAGTTCACTAGAGTACATTGGAACCGAAACAACTAAACCGGGACCGGATTCTACTACGTAAGATCTACACCGGTGTTTTTGCCACGGTGGCTGATCACTACAATGGCTAGACAGACTACAGAACTCGCGAAGAGAGAGAGAGAGTAGCACGCACGCCACGCGACGCAATCGAACACACCGCAACGCGCCGCGCACGCGCGCGGCTGTTATGGAAGGTCGCGGACGCGCGACTATTGGAACATTGCAACACACACTCACGCACACGCGCATACACGCCGTTTTACAACATATATACAAGGAATGGGCTAGAACAAAAAAGCTCTGCCGACACACACGCACACGTGGTACTCGTTTACATCAACAGTGCGCAGGGAGGGGATAAAGATGACAACGACGACGGATGTGGATAACAAGAAATTCACTCGATGTAGTGGCGCGCGTGTGCCCGACAAAGAGCGGCTCAACAATTGTCACATAGAAAAACGAGGAATAACGATAAATTGCGAGCGCCAGAGCGACGGTACTAAAAAAAGGTGGGAAAGAGTTTCCCCCATCAGTCAGTTTTTCAGTGGACGTGGGCGGATTGGTGGTGGACCGATGGAGAAGTCGGCGGCAACAAGGCGTTCCACTTGCGATTTCTGCACCACGTCTTCCGGTCCAAGTGTCCAGATCAGCGAACACCAGTTCACCGCTCGTGCACGACATGCTGCTCGTCGAACGGCGATCAGCGCCTGCGTTAGACTGGCAGTCTCTGAAAATAGGTGATGGTGAATAGCTGGAATGATTGGGGCGATTCTGCTATCTCTGAACAAGGGCGGGTTCCACTTCTATCGAGTTCTATGATGCACAATCAGGCCACAGCTGAGCCCCAGACGACAAAGGCAGTATGTCTCGGGCGTCTACACCCCGACTGCGACACGGTCCAAAGTGTCCGACAGGCATTTTTTTTTCCAGAGCGAATCTTCGCAAGGGTTCCTATCCACAGTAACATTCCCTTACCTTTCTCCTCATCATATCTGACGGTTTCGCCACGAAGCTGTTGCAATATGGCAGTGCGTTCGTGATGTCGGCAGTGTTGCAGAACGGTCACAGCTTCGAGGAGCTCTGAAATGATAAGCGCTTAGTGTAAGAAATCGGATAACATGAATTGACAGTGCTTAGAGCATAAATTAGAATTTAGGTCCTTAACAGGATATCTACTGGCGGAAGGTATAAACACAAACGGCGTTAGAGACACCCCCCACCCCCCTCCTCTCACCCGCACAACCTCCCCCTCCCTCCCCACCTCGCCCTCCTCCCTCCTTAGCCCCTCCGCTTTGATGCATATGTACGGTTTAGGGAATTTGCTTAGTAAGCCTATCCTCTACAAAAACCACCACTTTCATCTAAATGAAGCGCCCGTTACAGTATTTCTTTTTTCCCTCACTACTATTAGAAGCGGCGTCGCAGCCGCACGCACGCCTTCCGATTATTCGCACCGCAGCGACGAAAAAATTTCAAACGGGAGCATAACTGTTGGAGTAGTTTGAGATGGCAGCCTTTTGAGAAAAATCAAATTACCCCTTTCCTGGGACATCTCTACTGTGGGTGAGGCTCCCTACGTCACTAATTTTTTGGTAGCTGATCCTTTGTGTAGCAGAAAAGCCCCGAATATGTGAACACCGCAGAATTAAAAAGTTAAATTACGATATAAGAAGGACTCCAAACAAACCTTTGAGTGCCTGGTGAACTGGGCTCGGTAGCGGAGCCGAGCGCAGCTGCTCCATTTTGGAGAGCAGTGTGGTGATTCGAGCGTGCTCCCGAAAGAAGTCAACGATCAACCTATCAACACGAGATGGAGCCGTCGGCAGACGTGGAATTGGTAGACCATTGGATGAGCTAAACAACCGGTATCGATTACTATTGATTGGATTTTTGAGTAGGTGTCAGCTCTGATCCTCGACACCGTCTGTTTGATATATTTAGCGAAGAAGTCGAAGAAAACTGCCTACCTGATCTTCTTTCCAAGATTGTGCCTAGCAAGTTCGGCTTCTGTCTGTTTACGCTCCTTCTCGAGCTGCCTATACTCCTCACAGCATTCCTCGAGACGGGCGTGCGACTCCATGACGGCGTTGTTGCGTCGCAGAATGGCGTCGTGCTGCACTTGCTGGCTGATACGCGGCAGGTAGTAGTTGACGTCGTTGTTGTTCATCTGCGAGAAGACGTCCAGGTCCACGTCCTGTTGCCGCGTGTTCCACACCTCAGATGGCATCTGCGTTGGTCGTTGAATCGGCTGCTGCTGCTGCTGCTGCTGTGTTGGCTGCTGCGGACGTGCGGTTGGTTGCGGACGATAGGAAGCCGCTTCAACTCGCTGACCAGCGGTCATGGCTGGCTCGGGTTGACACCAATCAGGTTGCTGGCTGATGTTCAATTTCAGAAGTTCATGGATGAGGTTGTATTCGGCAGCAGCAGCTGAGCCTTTGTTGATGGGTGGGGTTGGTGGCTGACGGATCGCCGGTGTTGTATTAGTGATCGTCGGACGGTCGAAACACACATCGAAATGCTTTCGATCGTGGTTGACTTGAGGGGTTGTGTATGCGGAAGGGTCGAAGAGCGGCTCGAACATCAGCGACGAGTCGTCCAACGGCCAGCCTGATGACTGCTTTGGGCTGGACTGCAGATGCGAAGAGCTTGACGAGCGGACGCTGTCGCCTTCGGAATCGTTGCAACTCTGAAGCATTCAATATTATGAACCGGCGAGTCATTTCTCTTGATGACTATAGATGCTCTTAAAGAAGTCCAGTTCCTTTGAGCAGGTTTTTTTATTCCTTTGGGGAGATTCTTTTTGAAGCTTCGACGGGAAAGTTTAAAAAAAACTTCTTGGCACTCTTCAGTTTCTGAATTCAAATGAAAAAAACTTGGAAGTATTTTTCATAGAAGTTGGTTGTCCTCTTCATTTTTTGTCGGAATGGGCCCCGGCTTACAGGAGGGTTGGAGATTGAAATGGTCCGCTCTTTGGAGTGGAAGACCACTGAAGTAAGGTTACCCTGACCAACAAGGCCTACTTTACCTACTGGACTGATTCATTGACTTCTTCATTCTTTCTAATTTCCCCAAATTTCTTTTTCCCTGGCTAAATTTTAGGAGTCTCCTCGTGAGTCACATTTGCTGCTGATCATTGGACTCAATGGAAATCAGTTCGAGTGCAACTAATGCGAAGAGTCAGGCACTGAGCGCTGAGGGTGAAGTTCATTTGGTTCTATTACACCACCATGAACAAACGACTGGCACTCACAAGCCAATTCCCTGGGTCTTGCAATGGTTGAAAAGTAGGCTATTTTAAGAATGGCGCTCAGAGTGAAGAAATGTTGGCGTATGTTTCGACTAAAATCTAGTCAGGTTCACGGCAGAAGAACACCTGTATAGGATGACCATTGTAAGAACGGCCCTCTGGGAAGTTCATCCTCTATAGAGAGCCTAACACGTATGTCCAGTAAACCACGATACAGCTTGTTCGTATTCAGCCATGCACGCTACAAAAGTTTAAAATCTTCCTGGTCACTAGCGAAAAGGTCGCGCAAAAGACAAGGAAGTGAACCCAAGCAAACTTCCCCAGTTCGCCCTCCTGTTAACAGTCATTATCGATAAATCGCCATCCTGAGCGAATTTTATACGTCCTTTACTCAATGTCTTGGGCTCTTCCCTCAGGAGTTGATGGCAAGCGATCGTATGGGAATCAAAAAAACATTTTTTCATTGGTTATTGCTACGGGTATCTCCCTAAGAAAACTCAAGCAAAAGCATGTAGTCAATGTCCCAAACGAAATTTCTTGAGACCTAGGCCTCAGACGTGGATCAATAAGCCATTGGAAAAAACTTTTGAAAGAGGTTTTAATGGCTGTCAGCAAGTGACTGATCCTAAATGACACGGAGGTGACCCCAGAACTTGGCCAAAATTCCCGGACCCTTCAAATCGCCCAATTCACCTCAAATGTCATAAAGAACAAATAACCGACTCGTTAGCAAGGAGTTCCCGACAACCTACTTCTTAGAACTGTTTCAAGAGAGCTGATATGGGTAGGAACAAAAGAATTGGTAATCTCCTATGTCTGCCCCGCCCCCGAATGTACCTGTTGACTTAGCAATAGAGGCTTCGATCTAGTACTATAAGATACGATGAAAGCAGACCGAACTATGTAATAAGAGTCGAAAGAAGAGCAGGTGTCCATGGGTGTTAGTGAAATCAACACCTGAGGGACTGACCATACCCCTGGCTATTTTCGTTCTACGTAAATCGCTAGGAATCAGCACAGCCCGCGACTCGGTTTTTATTTTCTATTTACTTGACTGGTTCTTTTTCTGATTATTAATGAGCAACATAACCACCACGCACTCATTTTTGAGCCGAAGTTACTTCAACGACAGCCTCTAACACCTCAAGGACTGCCCTTAGCGTGTGCAGACGAAAAAATGACCATGGATTCTGAAGTACAGTGGCTGAGGTGGTATAGTGGCAAGTTTCGCATTATGTGGATACTCGAACAAGCCTATCGAGCCCTTTACCAAAAGCATCCACTCAGACATCGGCTGATTACCTTAGCCATTGTATAAGCCACATACGCATTCAAATCGCCATTACGATTGTGAGTGGAGGAAGAATGCGCGGCGTATTCCAAGGACGGGGTTGATTAACGCCCAGAGACTTTGTACTTTATCTTTTACTTCAAGTACACAGATAATAAAGGTGTATAGCTTTAATCAGCCTCGAATTAAGGGGATTCGTTCTAATTAGGGATGTACCCTTCCCTGAAATAGCCTACTGGGAACAAGCAAGACTTAAATATGGGCACCCACAGGTCCCAAGCAAAGGAAGAATTATCACAACTTTTGGCACTTTGCCTTTGCCAAATCCCGGTACCACTTTGGCCTTTCTTTTGGGGGGGGGGGAGGCGTCCAGCATTCTGGCAGTCTTGAGCAGCTGTATACACTACAAACATCACTTTTTATCGTTCCATGATGAACACTCTTGAATGGAACCCCACCCAGATAAAATCAAAAACGAAACTTCCCACTTGTACTGGGGACGATTCGAATAGCTAACCATTTGAATAACAATTTACATCTGGAAGTACTTACTAAGTAAACGTTTTGAAAAGTCAAAACATATTGGAATCTCCAACTTTTTCCCACTTCCCAATCCCAGATGAGAGAGAATAAGCGTTCTGAAGGCTCAGGCATCTCTTTGGCATGCGCCATGCGTTTGGCTTCCATCAAAAACCTAGATGACAACCAATTTATTCCTACCCACCTGGTCACTGAGGTAAGCCAATCCGCATGCAACCTTCATTTTCTGAATCATTTAGTCGATTATGGAGGGGTTGAATGGGCTTGGCCCTAATTTTAATGGGCCTTTATGGTGTTGGCCCTAATTTTAATGGATCCGAATGTAATTCAATCTATATGAAAACGTTTTTCAGTGAATCCGCCATCATTTAGCGGTCGTCATAGTGGTGCTAAAACGGCCGACGGAATGTTCATTAATCAGGTCATGACGGTTATTACATCCATCAAGGATTGTGGGGAAAAAATGCGCCTCTTCTTAGAAACACCGCTGTTCTAAAAAGGAATGCCTAGGGTTTACGGGTCAGTACGGATCAGAAGCACTTCAGATGTCCGGGTCAGACGATGACATCAGTCTACTCGACCTGCTCAAAGCTCCTTACCGTACCCATCAGAGGGCGAGCTCATAGTAGTATAAGATCGTCGAAGTGTTCCATCATGTAGTTGTAATGCTACACATCGCGTAAGCGAACATCGAAAAAACTCGAGGAAATCAGCATAGCCGCCAGAACATGGGACGAGAATAGTACAATATGTGAAATCGCTGGGAATATTGTCTGGACCTTAGGCTACAGTATTAACAGTAGTATACAATACGGATTTTTAGTGTACGGTACACCTTTTTTTGTAATTAGACATAATTAGTTAGGAGTTTTGAGGATAAAATGAGCATTCCGTCTATTCATGATTGTGGACGATTGCTTTCGTACTCAAGGCCAGGTTGGTCCCAATACGAGTGGTACCACAATGCTTAGTGACAGCCGACAGTGACTTCAAGTGGGCATAGCAGATGCGGTGGTTGTGACAGGTAGGCCTACCTACAGAAATCGCCCAAGTTTGGGTTTGTCTCATGTTTTTAAAAGATTCAAGGTGAACTGCAGCAGAGCCCCTGGGGCACTACGCCGCGTATTCATGTAGAAGGGAGAAGTGTGGGGAGAGAGGGGAGAATGACTCCTTCTTGGAAAGGCAAGTCTTTCATTTCTCGAAGTTAGCTAAAGGTGGCGAACTCATACAGAAAAGCAGAATCTGCATCGAATGAGGTTGAAGCTAGAAACACAACGAACTCAGATGCCACCACACCAACCCTCCAGCGAAATTCCCAGCCTCTCCACCTGCCCCTAGATGTACAGCCGTTTTTTCTACGAATTTCCGCCGATTTCTTGCACTCTGCTAGTAAAGGAGAGTCAAGGACGCGTATCCAGGTTCATCAGTGCGACTGAATTCCCAAAATAAAAAAATCTTGGGAAGAGGACATCAGTCATTACGGGCATTCAGTGTAAACTTTTAAGGCTGTCCTAAATCGCGGCGCTTCTTTTAAAGGGCTCCACAAAAAATCCCAAGGTAGGGAAGTAACGATCCAGCATTTTCATTTTTAGCATTCACTCGAAGGAAATGAGTTCTGTTTTGGGCACTGGACTGGAAGTTCTCAACCAACGCCTTTGCACTATCAGGTTCTCTTACAAAACGTGGTGATTTTTGAAAGCATGGCGCATGGCAAAAAGGCTAGCGGCCGTCAAATCGGTCATAGGCCGATAGCGGCGGGCCCTGCAAAGTGAAGTTCAAAAAAGTTCAAATTTTTTGCTTGGTGCCAGCTGAGCACCAATGACCCCGCGAGTGAGTGGGCGCAACCCGGCACCTCATCCACCACCAGGCAGCACATCAATCAAAGATCGAGGGCCTTATCGGAAAACCCTCGAAGAAGAGGACGTAATCGAGCGCACCAAAAAAATCGCCCAGCCGAATCGAATGGGTTGTAAAAAAAACTTCGAGCGAAGCTTTTTTGTTTGGGCGTTCTGGAAACAATAGGAATCGCGCGAATACACGTAGAATACGCCTCGACTGCGACCATTGACAAGCATGGCGAGCACATTAGAAAGCCCCCCCCCTAACTACCCATTCCCCCTCCCCCCC
>UZAF01018800.1:14781-29504 GCA_900617895.1 Haemonchus placei
CCCCCCCCCCCTACCTACCCATTCCCCCTCTCCCCTCACCCTCCTCCCTAACTCGGCCTCAAAAGAATTCAACTCCCTTGCAACATCTGGGAAAAAACAAAGTGCATCCCCGGTCCTGACATTTTCTCCCTTTCTTAACAAGGCTGTCACCAGTCGACCGTCTTAGAGAGGCCTAGAATGGTGCACACCAAAGATCGCTTCTGAACTGCTTGACGACGTGCAGCTTCTAACCTTACCCATACCCATACTCGTACTCCTGCCCACACCCCTATTCCCGTATCAATGCCATATCAGATCCAAAAGGAAGGAAGACAGCACTCTTTATCGCTTCACATTCGATGCAATAGATAGAAAAGAATACATGCGATAAGCGAATTCCACTAGAGTGCGCCATGCATCCTACTAAGTCTTTGAATTGCAAATATCGGAATGCATGTATGGACGATGGAATGCTTTTAAAGTGCTCGTTGGATCAGCGTTTCCATTTTCCCACATACGTCTGGTACCAGTAGAATGACCTTGAAACAATTGACGGCATCGCTGGGTAAGGGTGAGAAGATACATGCGAAAAACGCGCTTTCAACCCAGCGCGCTACAATCGTTGCTTTTTTATGGCTATGGGTGTTCAGTTGCCGTTCAAATGTGTGAAATAGTAAAATAGTGTGTTCATCACCCATACCCATACCAAAAAAATCCCTGGAACACCCATACCCATACCCATACCAAAAGATGGCCATATTTCAGAGAAAAAACGGAGCGAAACCTAAGATACCACACCCTTCTCTATAGGGACACCATGGGGACAAGCTCCAGACCGACATGGTTCTGCCACCAGAACAGAAGTTTTTCGAGAAGGGGCCCAAGGTTGGAAGGATAGGCGCTGCCCAGTTCGTGATAAGAATGGGCTAAGTTTTCCGGACATCGAGCAACTGGGAGCGTTGTTGGAAGACAGACGCTGCAAAAAGGGCAACGAACCAAAAAAACGGCAAAGGACAAACGATTGTAATCGATAAACTCTGAGAGTTGCTTGCTTGCTGTGCTGTAAAGGAGCTGCAAAATTAAAATGCCATTCAAAAGGACGACGCGTCTATGTGTGAATTCACACCCTGTTCAAGAAAAAAAATGTCTGTAATTGCACAATGCACAATTTAAATGGCGACAACGTCGAGGTCAGTGTCAACCGCTAGAAAAACGTTTGGCGTCGTCATAAAGACATGATGACGATGACGACGACGACGACGTGAACACGCCACCGTCGCCGCCGCCGTGCGAGTTTGTCACCAGAGAGGTCAGATATTCGTTCTTGCACNCACGATTGGATTGAACGCCGCACGGGGGTCTTACGGTACCAATTGGCGAGTACCAAAAAACCTTTACGGTAGGGATGAACCAGTAATTCAATGATTCAAATGCCGGTCAGCCCTTGGCCGTAACGACTGCTGGGTAGCCCTTGGCCGTGACGACTATCTTTCTAGCCCTTCTAGGGCAGACAGATTTTACTAGTCATAGCTACTCATTACAAATCGTAACTTCAATTGTAAGTGAAGATGTAAGTAAAGACCGATAGATACAGTATCATAGAGAGAGCTCTGATGATTAAAAATAGGAAGATATAAGGAAGTAAGCCGCTCAGAACCCATGGATTACTGTAGATTTCAGATGGTTTCCAGGTGAGGAGAATGAAGGATGGTAACAAAACCAGGTAGCCCAGCCAGTAGACTGATCCAGCGTGGACAGACAAGGGTCGATCCATTTTTCGGTGGTCGGTCCACTACCAAGAAGGCACCCCTGAAGGAAGAAAACTCTGGGATAGAGAGAGGAGGCATTCAAACACGTCTACGATTCCCGATTAATCGGTTGGGCATGGCGCAGAGCTTAATCAATGCCAACTACTTCCACCAATGACCCTTCGTAGAAGAATTTCTGACTTCTATGGACGTCATCCATGATAAGGTCTGCTACATGACAGTTCAGAAAAGGGCACGGTAAAAAAGGAGCTCCTACTCAAAGGAAATTATTTGGTGAGTCAAAAAGTAAATGGAAAAAACCAAAGTTTTGAAAATTCCAGTCGATGATCGATTTTATTTGCAAACGCCGACAAAGCGAAAAAACCGTGACGTCACGTAAAAATTACCGTTGGCTTCAAAAAACTTGCGTAGTCCCAAAACATTCGTGGTGTATTTTGGTTAGCTGAGTATACATGACCGATGCTTAAGGGGGTTTCTGGCTTCGGGCCAACATCTAGCCGTGGTCGATTTAACTTTACGGCAACAAAATGACGCATGAATAAATTGCTGACTAAGATTCCAACATCTCTACGACAACTTGCACTTTAGTGGCAACAAAAGACAGCTTGGCAGTTCTATGAATACGATCTAATCCTTGAAGGGTTCCACGTATTGCTCAGTTGACCTAACATGGTCACCTTCCACAGAATGACCTCCAAAACTTTCAGACCTTCCAGAAGAAAGGAAAGAAATGAGTAAAAAATCCCATATTTTTATGATTCGGAATGCAAAATAAATAAAAAAAAATCCTTGAGGAAAGTACATGGCTCATCTTCTACCTATAAAGGTCATGTAGGATTCGATAAGAGCATCTTTAGACCAATTAAACGAAAAAAGAAGCCAAAAAACGAGCTGAACACTGGCTCACCTGGCTATTATTAATCCAACTATAAACGTTATGCCATGTCTCTTCCGTCGTCCAACAATTTCCGAGTAGTTCAGCGCCTGTAGCGGACGCGGACGTGGCGCCACCATTGGCACCACCCGAACTGATGGACGAGGCAAATAAGTGCCTAGGAGTTCTGGCAGTGGCTGTAGAGTGAGAATGACGAGGTGCATGTACGGATTGAGCATTCGAGGTAGCATTGCTGGGCGCATAGAAGGCGCTGGCGGCTTGGGGCGCGGCGATCGCTGCGGTAGCGCCGCCGGCGGCGAACAGCGGCGCCTCCATCAGGGACGGCGCCCGTTCACGAGCGCACCGCAAAGCCATCTGGCGGCGCGCAGCTGGGCGGGGCGTGCCAGGGCGCGACGACCCCGGCCGCCCGGCGGTCAATAGCCCCCGCCGTACCCCCCGTCCCGCTGTCTCGTACCCTCCTTTCATGTCCCCGTGTCCGTGGACCCCCGTAGCCAGCACCTAGCACCACCGCGAAGAGAGATCATGATCACTTGCGCGAAGGCCGTTCGTTGACGTTGTCGACGTCGTCGCTCTGCCCCGCGAGTTCAACGCTTAAAACGGGAAGTTTTTGGGTGAAAACGCGGGAAAGCATGGCATCGAGGAAATGCTTTGCAGGAGGGCAGAAAAAAAGGAAAGAATCAACAAATCAAAAAAAAGGCTGGATGAACCCAATAAGGGATAGAACCACGGAAAAAAAAACAAATAAAAAAAATCAACATCTGGCAATTATTGCTAAGAAACTGGGAGAACAGAAAAAATCGGGAAGTGCAATTGGAAAAAAAACGAAATCAGGCAGCAAAGGTGTCAGCAACATCAATGGCGTACCATGAAGCAACACCCAGTCAATGTTGTCGTGGGCTTTTCGCGTTTTTTGGGGCACCTAGAGGGCGGTCCGGGAATTTGAAATCGAATAACTCATACTATGTCAACAATACACACGCTTAGGTAAATAAATAGCAAAGATCAAACGGTTTTTTATGTTCAGGCTAAAGATCGGGTAAACAAAATAGCCAAGAGCCATAACAACAAGAAGCGCCCCAGACGACCCAAGGAGCCCGAGTTCGCTCCCAACAAGGCCAACAAGGGGGAAGGACATCGACAAAATGGTGTAATACTCGAGTTATACCAGCTAAAAAAGATCTATTTCAGTAGCTAGATGTTTCAGAGTATCGATTAGCATCATTCTTCCATTGCAACCCCCCTGAAATACAGCCAGCATCACACAGGAAATCCGATTTGCAACGCAATTGCTTGCCCTTTGGGCACATTGAACGATCATCTCACATCGCATCGCTTCTATACGACCTGTAGCGATGCTGCCTGGGATGCTCAGCTCGCCCCAGAACAACTGGTCCCCGTCTGTCTGTGATTTAGCAGCAGCAGCAGCAGCAACAGCAGCAGTTTGTCACGGCAGCTAGAAGGGCATTCGAAGAAGCCATCAAGAGTCAAAAGCACTAGACCGTTATTGTTCGAATGTTTCTGTTTTTAAATCGACATTGCATGAAGCCGCTCTTGCACTCTTGTGTTCTGCATCGGACACCCACCCACTCAACGATCGCCATGTGAAAACTCGTCCCCCGTGGGCGGCTCTCGCTAATCGCATTAGTTTGATCACTAGACTTTTGGCTATGATGGCTTCTACCTTCACTAATCTGAATCCTTTCAAAACCATGCCCTCAACATCTCCTGAAGGAGATTGACCTGAGCATTGAAGAGAGGTCCAGACAGATAGTTACCGTATCCCTGTTGAAGTGTCAACAGTTTTTAAAGCCTTTGATTTAGCCACAAAACATGGTAAAGTGTGTGTCACATTAGTGTCGAGGTCACCTTGAAAAACATGGCTATCCTTTTGAAAAACGGCTACGATGGGGCGGTTCTTTGTGGCGTCGAATTACCTCGAACAATTGGTCTTTGGACAAAAATTTTGCGAATTCTCCATTTATTCCATTCCTTAGGAGATCTCGATAATTCATTTGGTTTATCCACATTAAAAAACCACAGGTTGAATCAGAGATCATACGGTAATATTTTCGTCTTGGGACCCAATTTCCACCTTCTCAACAACCGCATGGGCCTTTAATTTGGGAACAACCTGAACGAGTCACAAAAGCCCTGCTTACTTTTTCGCACCTTGATTAAGAAAGTTCAAAATTTTTGCCAATGTACACTGTTAATAGAGATCAGCATTTTTCCACAATATTTACTCAAGTACCGCCCATTTTGGACGACAATTCCTCCGACACGACAATTCCATACTCACTGTAGTCTGCCGCCTCATTCTTTTTTCATTTTCATTCCACAATACATATCCCACAAAACCTCGCTAGTGGGGGTATGTGGGCTGCTACTTTCTTCAGACATCCTCCCACTCCCATGTGGTTGCGGAAGAAGCTTTTCCTTGGCTTCGTGCCAACGCGCCACCTCACATTCCTCCTTCTATAAATATCTATCGTTTCTGCTTTTTTTTATCATGTCGTGTCTGCTGCAAAGACGTTCCTGGCGCACTTTTGCACTCTACGTTGCAGGCGTTTTGGCTGCCATTGCCGTCGGCTCTCGCGCCGTTCAACGTTGTGCCTCATTCTTTTCGCAGCAACAGCACAGCCACATCACCTCTGCAGTGCAGTCTCAAAGGGCATTACCGTATCACCCCAGGGTACTGGAGTACTTTGAACACAGACATAGACACCTCCCGTCTCGCACGCACACATACAGACATACACCCATAGACATTCACATACACACCCACAGCTGCTCCCATTCGTTGTTCGACGCCATTTTTCACGTCCTTGTGCCCAATCTTTTCCATAGTTCGTTTCGCAGCTTTTTTGCACTTCGAGAAAAAGGTCAAGATCGTCCAGTGGAGGTGTTTTAATCACTTTATCGAATTCGAATAGAACCTAACAGCAATCAATAAACAAAGACAACAACAAATAACAATATCTACTGTACCTTACTCTTTCTTTTTAAATCCAACGAAACATCCACATGTGCGGTGGTTTCGGGGAAAACTATTTGTTTGTCTTGAACATCATCATCACATTCACCGCCTCTAGTCTTGGTAATCGCAAACAAATACGCACCCGCCCGAATAGGCGGGGCCAGACGCGTGCCGGGCACTGCCACTCAACGCCGTTTCCTGCAAAAAATACCACATAAGAGGTTTGACCGAACATCCCGACGAATCAGCTGACGTTCCGCGGGGTCAGCCGCAGCCGCCGTGGGGTTGGGAAAATGGATAAGAGCGGAGAGGGGGGAGGGGCAAAGGAAGGATGTGCAACAGGGACCAAACATTGAGAACTGCTAAGAAGAGACAAATTCTGGGGGATCGATTGTGAGTGAGCCAGACGAAATGCATGGACCGAAGATCATACGACCACCAGCTCTAACTACTGCCAGTCGGAAGACCAATTCACTGAATAGACTGGGGATTAGGAAGATGGAATAAGCTATGCATGACCCCAATTTGTAAAGACTGAAGGCCGAAAATCGTCTGAGACAGAGTGGAATAGGACCCAAACATGATTATCTTGCTTTGAAAGGGCTCATAATGGAGGGGTGACCCTATGTCTACATAACTGTCCTAGCTCAGTACAACCCTCTCGAGTTCGTGACGGATGTGACCATTGAGTGAGAGCGTTAGTAACCTCTATGCTAAAAACGCGGAACTATGAAGGTGCACGCGGGTGACTCACCATTTCCCGAGACCAACAGCTACGAAATTTGAAAGCAGAAGGGAAGGGGGAGTTGGAGAGATGTAGAAAACAGACAAAAAGTAGAAGAAAAGGGGAAAACAAATGAAAGAAAGAAAGAAGAAAAAATGGAAGAAGAAGGCTAGAGAGCTTCGAAGGCTCGGTTCTCTTTGAAACGAGGGGTGGAAAAGTAAAATCAATTAGAAATTCGTTTCAGAAATTCAGAAGAATTCAATCCAGAAAAAAATCGGAAAAAAAAGAAACGGTCCCTCAAAAGTTTCAGCTGCAAAAAATGCCAGCCTCAAAAAACAGAATATAGCAGAAAAATCGATTTCACTGCAGAAAGTGCACTTTGTATGTAGGCCTCGTTGTCCTCGTCACTTTTTGTCTATGTGAGTCATTCGTTTCAGTGGAAGCGATAAGGAACAGTGACTGATACAATGACTTCTACTTCCTAATGGAAATAGACGAATACACGAAAACACATGAAACATGAAAATGATAAGGAAACAAGGGCAAAGAGATAGGAATGAAGGTGGAGGAAAGCAAACGAAGGAAATCAAAAGAAGTCAGAATGGTAACAGATAAAGTTCGGAGATTGAAACATTCCAAGGTAGAGGAAAGTCAAAAAAACGAACTCAACACAATTTCTGACTAAATGAATCCGGGTAGTAGCTTTTCTAACAAGCTTTTCTTCAGAGAATATCTTAACTTTCTATCATTGCTACGGTATTACTGACAAACAAAATGATTTTTCCAAAAAGAACCAGATATACCTAATCCCCAAGACGAATTTCGATCAAAAAAGATGTTAGCAAAATGATTCACCCAAAAGGAATCAAATTACCAAATCCCTAAGACGAAATCGATCTAAAAAAGCCCTGAACTGGGCCAAGTTGTTCGTAAGTTACCCTGGACAAAAATGAGGGAACGAAAAATCATTTTGAGAGCGGAGAGTGTTACGGACCCGAATGCAAAGAACTGCAAAGGAAAAGATCCCTGTTGGAAGAGATAAGGGTGTTGTCAACAAAGCAAGTAATGGAAGTCAACAAAAAAGCAATAGAATACAGTTTTGTAGCGAAAAAGTATGGAAAAAGACAAGAAATATAGGACTAATGAGTGGAAATTACGAATATATGAAAAGAGGCAAGCAGAGGAATAGCATGACGAGGACAAACTTCTAGAAAACCTACGCTTTATAGGATTGGGCAGAAAAAAAAACTTTCTACTGAACTCTAATAAATATTCGGAAGGGAAAGCAAAAAAAAGTTAAATGACAAAAAAATACGAAAAAAATAAAACAACACGACAAATATAATAACATACCAAATCCATTTAGCACGTGCACCAGGTTGATTGACTTTACTGCGTTCCTTTTTACGTGGATCAAGAGTTAACAAACCGGCTGGAACACTTCCAATTAGAGAACGACTATACCAAACCTAGTACTACTTCAATATTGCATTCTCCGTTTTTGGACAACACTTGAAGGGGACAAGCCTTGTTGTTGGACATTCAACACAATCTTAGCCAACGATGATTCACCGGTGATTCTTGAACGCTTCTGAACCCTTTTTCTTCAACGACATGCATCTCTCCCAAGGTAAACAAAGACTGATGCATTTGTTTATCTGTTTATAGGCCCTATAACTTGTATACAACTCTCTTCCTGGTTCAATTCCCGTTTTCATTATCACACCGCCTCCTTCACTGCCAAACTGGGAACTTCATGTGCCTGAAGAGGCTCTCCGGAAAAGTGATCTCTGATCGCTTCTTGCTCTTGACTTGCAAATAACTACTATGAGCTTTTCGGCCATCAATTACTATCATACAAGTGCGTGTTATGCAGTAAACCAAAGATCAATGTCTGGGATTTCAACAGTGGCTTCCCCTTTGCCACTGACATTAGCAGACCTTACGTTATCAGCTTACATCTGTACACAGAACAAGCTGATTAGGCGAAATCTGCCCCAAGCGCTGCCCACAACTCAGCATTTCTTTGATAACACAGCGAATCACTTCTACAAGCAGCTGTATCCACAAAAAGAGTTCAACAGGCTATGTGTTTTCATAAATTGACAGAATAATTGCTTTTTTTCAGCCGATACACTTCCGGTCTGAAAACCGGCTAAAAAGCCGAAGCCCCCTCCTCTTCCTTAGGCCTTTAAAATAGGAGGAAATACAAAGGCTTAACATTGTCTGGACCCCTAAATTTCAAATTTATTGCTGTAGATCGAATATAGCTTCCAAACTAGAAGAGGCTCTGCATCACTTCTTGTTTCCGAGAACTTAATGTACGCCCCTTTGGATCCGGGGCAACACCTCGTTCTTGGACCACATGTTCAGTAATTTCTGTGTATTACTTTTTTTATTTACATAATTACTCGGCATTTATGATTTTATCAATCCCACGTGTCTCTATCACGTGCATGCCTCGTGGTCATAATTTTGTTTGCCAACAGAATGTCAGCAAGTTACCTAATGAGCCGAACACAAAGGCATCCAACACAGCCACGAACAAAAAACAAAGCCGGAAGCATGACGTATCCCAAGTGATGATTCTAGAAGACCTCCTTGGTTTATATGTTCTCTAGACTAAGTCCCTCAAAAACTGGATACATATGCAACACTATAGGCATGCATTATTCATAGAGCTTTCGCTCAGAATGTTCGAAAATCAGGCTTTGAACTCGGGGTTGGGCGATTCGTAACTACCTTGACCAAGCATACTTCTTGGTCAACGGATGATGACAGACCGTCTCAAGGTTGTAGAGGCGACCAACCACTATGCTAGGTCGAGGTAGTTACGTTTCCTGACCGCTCCCGAGTCCAAGACCTGATTTTCGGCCTTTTTCCCTACACGAAAAGCCGTTTTTCAAACTGTCAACCAACTCCACATCCATACGGCTCTATCAAAGAGTCGGAGATTACCACGGGGAGTACTGACGCTCTTTGAACGCCTCGATGACGTACACTAATGAGCCGTCAACACTGGCTCACCTCGGACTGTGGTGTCGTAACGGCGTGACTGAGAAGCTTCCCTGCCCCACCTACATACTTAACTAGTACTCACAGAATACGACTCTACTGAATGACCCAAACCCCTTCTCTCAGTGAGAATACGCGTTGTATGGCTAATCTTGGATGTACTTTCGGGAAAAGCGACCTCATCATCAAAATTAGAGGGTCCTCTAAAACGACATTTCAAAAGTGAATCATTTCGTATGCACAACTTTGACAGTTATGCAAGAAGATCGCAACAACAATACGTCAGTTGAACTTTTACTGAATGCATTTGCCCTTTGCTGAAATCAAGTCATGAAATTTAAACGGCCGCCTCAGAACCGGACCTCCGGTGAGTTGAAACAGTTTGGAAAATTATATCGTTTTCAAAACATTTCACTGTCACAAAGCTCCCGACTGCACATTTTATAAGATTTATAGCAAAAAAGCCGCTCCTTTGAAGTCCTTTGTCTATTAGACATCAAGGACTGCCCATTTCCCCCCACAAAAACGCCACGTAATCGGCGTTGATTAATCCCAATGGGATGTGTTCCGCATTCAAATTCTTTCATGAGTCATACTTACTGAGGCGTAGGGGGGACCCAATGGAAAAACAGTTTAAACCGCAAACATGCAGGTCAAAGTGTGTGGCCACACCACATAAAAACCAACAAATTAAGGAATTTTGGCCCATAGCAGCTCAAACGGGGTGGACCAGATCAACCCATAATCATTCAAAACACAAATTTACCCATATGTACACACAACCCGTAAATGACTTCCGTGGATCATCTTTTTTTCCAAATTTTTTCACCGTCACCGTTTGAAAACAGAACTCCCAAACTGCTCAAAAGTAAAGTGGTAACTTAACCCTTTCAATTTTCAAATAATTCAATTTCAAATTTAAATTCCAAAATAAGAATTAGAAGGCCTTCGGAGGAGTAGGGCTACCTTTCTTGGGCTCAAGCGATGAGATTCCGATTCACCCTTTAGGAACAAAACAACAAACAAATATGATTTTTTTAAATATCAGTGGAGATTTACTGGAATTAAGTTAGGATCTCCCACTGTGAAAACTAGGCCATGTAACGATAGGGAATGTCTAGGTCTATATGGGTACAAAGTAATTGGCTGACTCAATGATTTTTACAGTCCAGTTGGAGTAGAATTTAGAGGTTTCCATTTTTTCCAATCAATGGCATTGATCTCACTCGGCGATTTGAACCCTTCCCACGTGAATGATTGCCACTCTCCCTTCCCGCCCACCGAAGCCCCCTAACAGCAGGAGCCACCTGAACTCACATAACCTTGGAGACAACAATAATCATTTTTTAATGACCTGAGCCTACTTCAATGACAATCTACTCTACAAAAGACATGCTTATGAGGTGAATTTTGCTCAATTGGAAAGCGGCCCTCCTTCCCATATCCAACTACAGTGTCACAAAGGGGTGATACAAACCAAAAATCACTTTGAAAAGCCCACTTCAGGAAGCTCTGCACAGAGTATAAACTGGCTGATCACAGAAGGCAGAAATCTTATGCTTCTTGAGACGGATCCAGCTTGTTCTGGATCATTAGTAACATCAAAGAAAGTAAAATTGCAGACCGGGCACTTGACTTGAAGTCGAATGAGAGGCAAACTTCAAAAAAAAAACCATTCGGTCAAAAATGAATGTTCTGTTTAAATCCAAATATAAAAAAATCCAATTAATCAAATCGCCAATAAGGAGTTAGTAACAAACCGAGACGTAACGGCTCCATTGTTTTCGGGTAGAGCGCGGCTATTCCGAGGGCTGTTCCATGTCGAACAGCACGAGGTAATGCCGTTATTCCACCGGATCCTCTTGCCCTTGCTTTCACATCAACTCGTCCTAACATTCCAGCAACTATCATTGGAGCCAGAAGAATTTCTCTGAAAAGAAGAGCATTTAACGATTCATTCACGAATAATACCATGTCACTTAAAAATGAGGCACTGCCAAATTTGGGCATAAAAAACTCCTCAATGAAGTAACAATTCTTTCGATTTGTTCCCTCGACACCTCTGGTAGTTGTGAAGACTCCGCTAGTTTTATTAATGGTGACTACCAGTCTTCCGATCATTTTTCAAAAGACCCTGACAACTGCTATCCTTCGACACCCACCCAGAACAAATGGTTTTAGTTGACCGTACTCAGCAGTGATTTAATGTATGGTCTGATAGCATTTATCTTGAATGAGGGTGGAACTGTTGCTGAAAACATACAACAACAATTCGAAAGAAAAAACTCTTCTNCTCCGCTAGTTTTATTAATGGTGACTACCAGTCTTCCGATCATTTTTCAAAAGACCCTGACAACTGCTATCCTTCGACACCCACCCAGAACAAATGGTTTTAGACGACCGTACTCAGCAGGTATTTAATGTATGGTCTGGTAGCATTTATCTTGAATGAGGGTGGAACTGTTGCTGAAAACATACAACAACAATTCGAAAGAAAAAACTCTTCTTAAGCTGTTTATCGGGATCGGGTAAATCCGATTTTCTGGTCTTGCTGTGTGCTAAGAACCGTAAATCAAATAAATCCGAAAAAATCATCATCTTTTGTTACGCTCCACCCTAAAACGCCTATCAGGACTAAATTAATCCTTTCGTTGCCTTTTAAACGCCATACGGCCTTCAAGAGCTCCTTCTGAACCTGACCGCACCCAAAGGCCGCACATGATCTCAAGTAGAAACGCTGTGTACCACGCACAGGTCGATCAGCGGGGACGAGCTTATTCCTCATTGGCCTTCCTTTGAAGTTCCTGAACCAGGAACAGCGTTAAAGGTACAAACTACCAAGTGTTGGCTGTCATGTTTGCAATTCCTGGGCTGGGTTTTATTAGCCGACCTGTCGACTATCCTTTTTTGCCTTTTTCGATTAATCACATGTTCGTTATGCACTTTCATTGGATCACGTTTCGAAGCTCCCTCCCACGTTAACATTCATAACAAATGCCGAGAATACTTCCCCATGACTTCGTTTTTTCACGCTGCTGACGGCAATGGGGCCCAGTTAAACATAGATTCGTGTGATGTTTAACATCTATCTTGTCCAACTTTCAACCATAAAGTTATCCAAGTGTTTTCCTAGAATAATGCGGGTGGGAAAGAACTTGACTGAAAGGGCATTCATATGATTGTCACCAACATTAATCAGATACTACCCTTTTACACTTTGTACCTATTAAGAAAATGCTCATTCGTTATGCAAACGAGCACTTTCCTTCTTCTGACGACTCCATTTGATGTCCATTAGATTCCCATCCTTGACAGTGATGCATATCCTTATACAAGACATCTGTCTTAACAGGGGTGGATCAGAACGAAGACACTTCACGAGAAATCGCTTCTGTGAACCTCTCGGTTTCCGGGAAGCTAGAGGGGACCAAGGTCTCTCCACTACGCAACTTTTTGGGTACTTTCTGCTCTGCCTTTATAAAACTGGGCTCAGATCGACTTTATAGCTGTAGCGTCAAAAAAAAAACATTCGACCTCAAGGACGCCAAAACAAGAGGCATGTTGGCGCAGCCACGCTTCCAACTGCATAGGTCGTAGTTAAGGACGTCCTTCATCAACTGCAAGCCTCATTGAACTGATTCCTTACGAGCCCACCAAATTTCTCTCTCTTCTCTGCCGACAGCTGATGAGTGGTCGACTTCTACGGAAAGAGCACCCCAGACCGAAAATCAGCAAGCTTACAAGCACTTGTATCAACAAAAAAAAACGAGTGCCTTTACGCCATGGTCGGTAAAGGACTGGAAAAATCATTCCAGAAGGTTTCAACAATGTCACTCATCCGTTTATGGACACATCTTTTTTTTATTATTTTGATTTCGTCCTATTTTCATTTCATTCTTTTTAGGCCTTCTTTAACTTATTTCTATATTGTTTCGAATAAGTGACATAAAATAGCTATCACCCAATAATTGTACATATTTATTCATATAATGTTGAAGACTTTTGAAGACCCTTTGAGAAACTGGCCTTGCGGCTAGAACCTCTCAACATTTCATGGGATATGAATAGCACGTGGGGTTCATCGTGATTAATGCTTCCAACCACCTGACCGAGATCTGCCACCATTCATAGCAATTATGTAGAATTTCAATCTTGGACGGACAGCTCAAATGAAATTTCGCGTCACAGGTGGCACCGCCTGGAACGCCGCCGTCGCCGTTCAGCCGTTCACATGCGTTCATATGATGTCCACAACACAACAAACTGCCAAACAACGCCGACGACGTCGATGCTGCGCTCGGTCAAAGATCGACATGCTCGTTGGCCGCGTGCCGGCTCACCAACGGCGCCCGCCTCTTCCTCGACCAGACTCGATTGAAGAACGGAGTCTATGTTACCAAGTAAGCCAGGGTAAAAATACTGAAGAGAAATATTTTGCCGAGTAAGGAGTTCGAGCCTCTTCGATAGTGAATAAGCTGCTGGGAACTACTGGGTCAACACAGTTTAAAGGTTGCTATGGTTTATTTCAATGTGTAAACAAACATCAGCTGACAACCAAGGAGACACGAGGATGCGGATCACAGAGTGGGTAACCCTTTTGAATTTTAGTATCATCCCGCAGAGGCCAGCCGGTGTTGAGTCATTGCGTCGTTCTCCATACGAGTCTGACACCAATAAAGCGACACCAACGTAGTCGATTTGAATAGGATTCGAGTATGCTCTGCACAAGTGGGGATCCATGAACCCCATCGTGCCCAGACGCCTCTTCAGAAACCCCCTTGAGAAAAAAAGCAGTAGACTGCAAATCATTCTGAGCTCTAAAAATAGCCTAGGCACTACAGGAAGGGAAAGGGGTAGAGTCAAGTGGCCTTTACACTGCAACCTTTCAACTCTTTTTAAGGTCATCACTAGGACTCAAAAGATGTATGAAAATGCGAACCCGTACATGTATGCTGACCCTACAAGGCACCTGCTGGCCATCCAACTTTCTCTACAACACGGAAGGATCAAATACTCACTCAGACATCGCTAAAACTACAAGTTGAAGTGGACTGCGTTGGGGCATACCGAAAAGGGACCAACCCTTGGTGGAAGCTCAATTCTTGAACGTTCCAGTGTAATGTAAGAATGTATGTGTAGAGCTCTATGGGTTTCTGATAGAATTTTGTCTTTCAAACCCATACTCGAGTCCTCTGAATAGGCTCAGTTGCTGGCATCCACTCCGGAAAAAAAATTAGATTTCGCAAGTAGCCAAAGAAAACTCGTCCAGCGGCAGTTTTTTTGAGGCTTTTCATTGTGCTGCAAAAACTGAATATTTTAGAAATATTTCCCGGATTTTGAGCTCTTTTTGAACTAACTACAATT
>UZAF01018802.1:0-12425 GCA_900617895.1 Haemonchus placei
CGCGTGAATGGATTTACCAGATCCTAAAAACCTTTATCGTGTATCCTTAGAAAGCGCAAAATAGGCAATAGCGAGGCAGTATTTCCGAGCTGCATCTTTCGAAAGAATTCCAAGCAGGTCAAGCAAACTCGCAAAACCTCGTTCGGGCAAAAACTATTGTGCAGGTATGCAACGGCGTGATCGCGTGATCGCTGGTCTAGGTACAAGCTACTTTCCAGATAATTTTTTCAATGCACCCGCGATTTTCAGGGGAATCAGGTTGTATAGCGTCACCCAGATGGCCAGTATTCAGTACCAGAAGAAGAGCTTGGGTCAGGTAATGCTTGAAATAGTGAGTCCCATATCTTCGTTTAGAGAAGGGGATGCGGCCTCTGTTGTAGGAAGGGGTCAGGGATGGATGCATCGGATGTACCTCCTTACCCCTCGATTTCCGGAAATAAAGCAATGGAGCAATTTTTAGCAGTTCCTAGATGCGCTACACCCTTTAGGTTCTTACCCGATACTACATCTAATTGAATACTCGTAAATGATATAAGTTATGATACTGCGTGGTCTACTACTTCCGGACAGATGACCTAATCACAGGATAGCCGTGTTCCTCTGCTGTCACTCGTTCTCTGTGATACAGAAAGTGTCCTCTGTCATTGCTATTCGATGAGGTTCTGTCAAGCTGGAAACCCTCCCTCGTTACCCTAATTCAAAAGGAGACTTTATGTGGCTTATGGTGAGAACACTGCGTTTGTGAGCAACACGTCCTTGTTCTGTAGGCTGCCCGGGAAAGTCCCAGAAAACTAGGTTATTTATCACTTGTCGCTTGATAAAGTTTCTTCGAAACCTCAGCTTGAGTTTGTTTCAGGACGATCTTTGAAACGAACCTGGTTGGGGGTTCAAATAATTGGAATGATAGAGGCTGTTGCTACGCCATGCATTTTGACGTCACTGATGCTTTGGTAGGGTCTTGCATAGGAAAAAGTTTTTCGAGTTGGAAGCTCTCAGACATCGTTTGTTCGGAATGAATTTCTGATCTTGTGAGCGGTAGAACGTTCCAACTGGCCAGTCATTTTCTAATATTGGGCAGATAATAAGCAATGCGCTCCATGGCGGAGTACTGTCCCCTCTTCTTTTTAATATTTTATGGCAGAACTCCCAAATATACTCATTGAAGTAAGCGTTTCAGTAGAAGTTCATGCAAATGATAAGAATTAGAAAGAAAATAGGAGTAAGTCTATGCAGATACAATTGCGAGGTTCTACATTTCGTGATGGTTGAGTCTATGAGAGACTCAGGCTTCCAGTACAGCGATAAATTGAATTTTTTGGAGCATATCAAGAGAGGGGCCCGAACAACCCGGTTCGCCACATTTCAAATTTTATTTGGGTTATCCGTCACCTGAAAGTAAGCATTGTTAGAAGCCAACCAATCCTATGTACGACTTTTGGTTGATTCCAATACCACAAAACTGGATCCTTTTAGGGAAAAAGACAATCGTGCGGTCGAAAAGTTGCAGAACAAAGTATCAGGTTTCTTTTACTCCGAGGAAACAGAGCCTGCAATTACTCATAAGGATATGGGCCTTCTTTCGCTATGACCCCAGCGAGTAATCTTCTATCTTTGTGTGGCTCATAATATGATGAAACGCTTGTTCGGGCCTGGCTTCCCTATTATCTTTAATGAATTCATTATGAATATAATGAATTCGAGTACATAAAAAGGGGTCGAGGGAGATTCCACTGATAAGATTCAAACAAACGTGCGTTCGAGCAATGCAACCTTCAGAGCTGGTGCTCAAAGCTAAGGATTCACCAGCTACTCTATCACTTGCTGGATTCTGGCATCGTGTGACGAACTTCCTACTTAGGTGGGACGAGTTTCAACGTTTTATGAGCTAATGAGACGTCCTAATGATTCGCTGCTATTTGTGCTTACAATGGCATGCGGTCAACCAAGGCCTCTATCCCTCCGGGGTCGATGAATTGATATCAGACCGGTCTGGGAGGATAAAATTAGGCGCAGCATTATACATCGGGCTGTGGGGGGCATCCCAAACCGGGTTTGATTGACACCAAAAGACTCTATGTACCATCCTTTATCCGCCCCCGAGTTTACAGTAGTTCTGTGTGGTCTTTTCATCCGCTAGGTATCTCTTGCTTCGGTTTTAGTCACTTACGACATTTAACGTTTGCTTTTTGTAGACGTAACCACCTTGAACTCTGGTTCCCCCTTATAAAACTCAAAATTGTTATAATCAGTGTCAGGTGCTTCGTTTTTTATGTTGTGCAGACAATTAGGATTAGATCATTAAATAAATTAGCAAACCTGTTAAACCCCTTCGCTCTCTTTGGTGAAATCATAAAGAAGCACAGTAGACAATAGAAATGGTTTCGAGATTGAGTTTGTCTCTGGGATGAACTTGCGACCAGCGAGTTGTGCTGTAGAGATTGCACCATTCGCACCAGGACCCACATGTTGTACGCAAGCAGCGTATTGTAGCCAGCTGCACCCATTAGCACATGCACCTAAACGGATGGTCCGAATCCCCCTTTCACTCGACTTTTGTCGTCAGATTCTTGTCCATCCCTAATTTTACTACTTTTCTGAAGCCTTGTATTTGTCCAATTACCCCGATTCTCGCATTTTCTTCTCCACTTTTGCACTAATCTGGGCTATCACTTCATTAATCTTCTAAGACTAGGTACCACAAAATTATCGTGAACTTTGCCTCTAAAGGCATGAATCGCCAATGANCGCAAGCAGCGTATTGTAGCCAGCTGCACCCATTAGCACATGCACCTAAACGAATGGTCCGAATCCCCCTTTCACTCGACTTTTGTCGTCACTTTCTCGTCCATCCCTAATTTTACTACTTTTCTGAAGCCTTGTATTTGTCCAATTACCCCGATTCTCGCATTTTCTTCTCCACTTTTGCACTAATCTGGGCTATCACTTCCATTATTCGTCTAAGACTAGGTACCACAAAATTATCGTGAACTTTGCCTCTAAAGGCATGAATCGCCAATGAAATAACTCCTAAATAGAATGATCTTATACCCTTTAAAGACAGCAATCGCTAATAAAATAACTGCGTCAGAAATAGTTTAATAAATGACGTAGCACCGTTTGTGTTTATTGGGCTAGTCAACAAGGGAGAGCTCAAAGAAAAAAGTTCAATTCGAAGAATTTCAGTGTTTACTGAAGAACTCGAGTGGCTTTTGTTTTTCTCTTGCGGTGCTTTTTCCAAATGAGCACCAAAAGACTAAGGAAATAAATATTTGTCAATCAAATACGCATCGTTATCCTACGGATCGTTAATCCTTAGCCTACCTACGGATTTCAACCATAATTCATCTGAAGTCCCTCATTTCCTCATTTAATTCATTGCAGTCATTTATTCCTTTATTCATTCAATCATTCATACTGCCTTTCCGGAAAGATCCTCTGGCTGTTTTGATCTCGAAATTGTCCTGGCCAGAGCAACAAGGGAAAACAGGTCTCCTGAATCATTTTAACGACTGTATACCCAAATGTCAGCACAGTAAAAACCATACCTTATACTCACTTTGCAAAAACCATACCTTATTTTTATTTTGCAAAATTAGTTTGCACTTTCCTGTATAACTTTAATTACAGTTTTAGCCATATAAACCGCATTGGCATTGTGCATATTGGCCTACCTCTAAGTTTCTGTAATGTGATTCTGTTTGGTGGACTCGAAGGCCTACCCCTGTAGATTTTATTGAATAGATAAATAAATAAATAAGCAGTCAAGTAAAAGTATACCGGTCTAGAATGCTTGTGTTAAGGAAACTTTTTTTCTGTAGACTACCTCGTACTTCTTTATTTATCTTCGACTCTGGAGAATTAGAGATTCCATCTTCGCCATATCAATGTCAACTGTTTGGAGTAATTTTGGAAGAGTTCGAAGGCACATCCCCGTAGCGCATTCGGTAAGAGATAGCTAATTGATTAAACTCGTCCGAGCTGCGAATTGAGCAAATGTATCAGATTTGAGGTTGTGATTTTCTAAGATGAGTGGAAAAATTCCTATTCTCATTCTGTGCGGATTTGGACTGTAATCAGAAAACGCTGGCGTGCTAAGTTTGTAGAATCAAGCCTACGCATTTAGACCAGAACGGTTTTCCTATACTGAAGCCTTTCCTAACTAATTTGTTATAAACCGCAGCACAAAGCTTGGTGCATACCTGTGTAACTACATAAAGTTTTATGCATAGTCGGCGCGCTCTGACACACCTTCTTTATTACTTCCGTTGCGAGTTGATTACTCATTACATGAGCTATATTCCACAAGATTGTTCTAGGGAGCACTGTGTTCGGGTCAAAATGATCATATGGGGTTACCCCTGATGTTCTTCCATGAGTCCAAGATTGAGGTTTCCCTGATATTCTTCTATGAGTCCAGGATTGGGGTTACCCCTGATGTTCTTCCATGAGTCCAAGATTGAGGTTTCCCTGATATTCTTCTATGAGTCCAGGATTGGGGTTACCCCTGATTCTCTTCCATGAGTCCAGGATTATTTAGAATTTCCATCAACATTGTTACTCCTTCTATGTACCCTCCAAGAATTTACTATTTGTTAGACTCCCACATTTCCAAGGTTTCTCACGTTTTTACTTTTCGGCTGTCTGCTGCGAGGGTCAGACAGCTAGACGGCAGCGACAGACTTTCTAGAAACTTGCGAAGTAACAAGTCTGAGAACTGGGCATTTCTGGGAACGATCCACCGCAGGTGACTCAGTACGTGGGAAAGTTGTAATTGGGATATCACCGTATCCACCCTATTGTATGTATACCTCACTTAATACCCAGGTGGGTTTTTTTAATAGAATGAAAATTTTTTGGCGTTGATTGGTCCCTTTTTTGGCATACACCCCCTTATTCGACTCCCTTTCGAATCTTCTCCTTTTCTCTGGCCCTTTCCCTATTAAGTCCGACAACAAGAAATCCCAGGCGCCATCAGGCAAAACTTCCTACCGGTTGCTCCTAGGGAACTCACCTGCTTTCTGAATATTAGACGAATATTTCTCTGGCCCTTTCCCTATTAAGTCCGACAACGAGAAATCTCAGGCGTCTACAATGCTTAGATGATCAATAATAGCGACTTACGGTGGCAATCCGACGTACAAATCAGTGCTTTCAATCTCCCAGACCAATCTGATACCACTCAGCCAACGCCGGAGGAATGGAGTTGGTTTGGTTGGCTTGGGCAGGTATCAGTTCGAAATTTGAACCCTGGGCTATGTATGTGTGTGGAAGCGTGCCCCTTAGCACTGTATCACCTGCACCTCTCAAAAGAATGCGGGTGAATAGCTGCAGTGACAAAGCCACTCAACCTATCATTTACTATCTTGAGTAGTAATTTCGCATTCTGCCTTCGAATCGCTGCCGAGCATAAGAATTGTTTTTGTTTACATAATTCCTCGACAAAATGGATCGCTTCCAGGTATTTGAAAGAAAACTTCTCATGTGAAGAGGCCTTCCAGTCTTTATTCGTAGATTACCTTTGATTGTTTCTGGTAATGTGAGTGTCTGCTGGTTCACAGGCCGATTCATAGTACTTTTGACCACTTTGTACTGGAATTAATTCGAGAATATTAGTCTTTCCTCCCAAATGGGGATATGGGAGAAGAAAAAAGCATTATACATCCGGGAAGAATAAGCTCGATTCAGGGTGGTGTATGTTTACAGCCTTCAGGAGATTGATAAGCCATCAAAAAGTTGTTTTTCAACCCACTGGAGCTGAGAGGGCACTTCATCTTGAGGTGATTGGGTTCCTAGGAATAGCTCATGATCACCTCTTACTAATTGGATTACCATTAATCTTTTCGAACTACAGGACTGATGATGAGTAAGCATGTGATTAAACCCATAACTTACAGCCCATCATTGTGCTTGCGATCCTCTCTGCTGAGCGATTTGTCTTTTTATTTTTCAGATGGACATTTGTCAAAGAAGTAGATGAAAAGATGGAGAAGTAGGCGTGGTTCACTCAGTTGGCTCTTTTACTACTCTTTGACGGCGTTTCTCTGGCTTTTCACTAACCAATTCAGCATCGGAATATTAGAGTACTTGACTGCAGCATTGCTATTTCCGTCTGATTACGCCATATACTTAATGAGGTACCGAAACCAGTTAACTTTTGATCTCTATTGATCTCTACTACGTTGCCTTTATATTATGTACATAATGGTATTGATATCCGTCAGGGCCATCTAAGCTTTTCATTCCTCCGGGATCGGTTAAATCGCAACAGACTCATCTGGGAGGATGAATGATCCTCACACGGATTAATTAACGACAGAAGAATTCATCCATAAGGTCCTAAGGTCCTAAAGGGTTCAACATTTTATGGTGTCACGGATACCAAGAGATGAGCCAGTTCATCTTCTACCTTACCAAGGAAGCTGTTCAGGTAATTTACTGGGAATTTTGCAAATTCTCATCGACTGAGTAATGAGAGGGTGTTGTAGTGAGAATACGGTCAGCTCATGAGAACCTCATAAGAAAGGTGTATAAATTCATGGCGATAGTTTCTCACCAACCATCCCACCCCTTGCCGTCGTTTCCTGACCTTCCTTTGTTGGTTATGGAGGGACTGGGGCGATTGCTTCTGGATTATCTGGATGATCTATCTGACTTGTTGTGTAAGCTGTAGTATTTTCGTATAGCCATCGATAAAATTTGGTGATTTTTCTGTGAGGTATTAACGTAACAATAGCTATCCTCATACTGAAGGAGATTTGCTGGAGCCAGAAGTTCTGTCCGTCTGTCGGCTTGTACACGGAGTGATGACCAGGAGAATGGAAACGTTCTTGTAACCTATAGGTCCCTTAGCTTAGTGTAGAGCTTTGTAGGAAGGATGGGTAGTAGTTTGAGCCTTCAAGCCGTCTGAAATACTATTAATCTCACGGTGATGGAGAGTTTTGTTGGCACAAATTATAAGGTTTCTTCGAGAACTCGTTCCAAGTGATAGACGGTAACGACGCCTCTTACCACAGCCCCACATTAAGCTCGTTTTAATGGCCTACTCGATATTGCATCATACACAATGATCAGGTTACAGTAAGAAATCGTTCGTGCAGAATAATCTGACAGGTGTCGGAGAAATCAGTGGAATCGCAGAAATCACGGGTGTGAGGTTTTTCTTAGCCATCTATTCCTGACGTGGTACATGGTGATGGAATAATAGCCTCCTCAAGGCCTCTGAATACGTCCTTTTCTGGAAATATTAAATCGCAATGGGTGTCGGGACCAATTTTTGAACCCTTATTGCCCCCCATTCAATCCGTTTTTCTGCCCGACAATAACCCATATGGCTTTCTGGGGAGTCGTAGACTCCTACTAATAAAAGGTCCATCTTACCATTTTCATTACAAGCTTTCCCTTTAAAATAATAGCAGCTGATAATGGTCCACGGTCGAGCGGTAATTGAAGGACATGCTGGTGCCATTATGGTCAACGAAGGCGATGAAACTGCTGACCCACCAGGCTCCTCGTACGGCAAGGTTGCCATAGGCAACTTCTTGGATTTCANNNAAACACTGGGATTGTTGAATCTAATGAATCCTATAATTAGGCTTTAATATATCTGTTGATTGAATAGAAGAGTAATCAAAAAGATACCAATAATGACTAGAAAAAGTTGTACTCTTGAGATTCCTTCACCCATATAATATCCAGAAGACGTTCATTCTGGAGAATGCTGTTCATCTTACCCGCTTTACTGCAATTTGTTTACCACAAAACTCCGTTTTCTGTTACTTCATAGAACTTTTTTGAACGGGCAGCCCATGATATATCTTAAAATTCTGATTAAAGATAAGATTTATAAAATTAAAAATTAATTTCTATCTGACGATTTTCCTGAAATCATGAACGAACCCGTTTCCAATTCTTCAGTTCTTTACTGGAATTTGATTTTGAGCTGTTTTTTGCGAATTCTTAACCAGTATATCGCAAGATACAGGAACATCTATGCCCGAGAGCACCTCCCTATTCTACAGCCTGTCCTCAGATTCTCATCGTTTTTGAACGACTCCGTCGGAATTCTCAAGTTCTCATGACAGTTATTGAATGACTTGAATAATTTTAATTATTTTTCAATCTTCTCAGAAACTTTTGAAATATTCATGGAATGCAGTACTCAAACACCAGACAACTTTTTGAAATTCTTTTTATTTTCCTATGAAATGGGCAGCTCTAGAATTTTGAATATTTTCCTACTTGAATCACAGGGTTTGTCCACTCTTATCTTCTGTAATGCAGCTGGTTCGCTGCTTTCTGGAACAGATTTTCCAGTGAATTCATTCTAATACCTGAATTTCTAAACGTAGAGGTGGTCTAGTCGCAAGTGGCATCTTTACACACATGCATGGTCTAGAGATCAAGTCCCGTATCGCCTCTCTCTTAGACTATCTAGGCCATTTACCCTTCAGATACCCGCATTGATGCCAAAATCGTCTAGGAGAATGAGAATCCGACTTGTGCATTGGCTAGCTATCATAAGTCATTGTAAAGACTACACACTTATTCAAAGCACGACCCTAACTCTGAACGGAAGTGGATGCGGGGAACACCCCGAATCGGGACTGTTTCACTCCCAAGTCTTTAAACATAGGCTGATTTTCGGTATATTAGAGCTGGCACCTAATGTTTTACTCATCGCTATCCACACATGATCCTTGTAGTCAACGTATCGGATTACTCAGCATAAAAGCAATTGAAGTTCACTAGATGTTATCCTGCGAAGTTCCTGTGCACTAGTCATTCTCCTGCACCATATGCCAAGTTTTCAACTCATCAATCAATCACTTTTGCGCATTCTTACTTAACATCTTCTTAGAACATACCCTGACAGATAGATAGCTCTCCTTTTGACTCTGATAACACAACCCAAGTCTTCTTGAGAATGCCCTGAAGTCGGCCTACATTTGTGAGTATGGTAGAGACGCAAAAGCAAAAAAAATGCTGAGTAGTTCAAGCTTGCTTATCTAGAATTGTTCCTTTGAAATGAGGCACTACCGGGCGATCAAGTCCCTATTTTGGTAGTTCCAGCACCATTTTTTCATTAAACATTACTTGAACTTCTTCATGGAGATATCATAAACACTGCATAGCCTTCACAAGCCACTTTTGGGGTTCCCCTTCAGTTCTTTTTTTTCTGATTCCGAAGGTGACTCGATGCATCGCTCTGAGTATAGCTTCGCAGTAGCTTTCTCAGGTTAGTTCTAGTCCTAAGCTTTTTTGTTCCTAACGACATTCCGCCTCTTTTTGCCTTTCCGTGGCCACTTGTGATTTTTTTTTGCTCTTAGCTAGAGCTCGCCGTCTGACTGCAGTTTTTTTGCCCTTTTTGCCCTTTTTGCTTTCGCTCATTCCCACCGGGAAACTTGAAATTTGTTTGTTAGTCTCCTAAACAGCATAGTAAATAGAACCCATAGGGGGTGGATCTCCAGAGATTCGGAATCTTGGTAACTCAGCAGTTTAAGAAGTTTTTGTTTTGCAATTGCATTATAAAATAAATAACTACTAAAAATACCACATTTACTGCCTCTGCAAAATACAATCTTCAACTTGTTTGTTGCCTGCTTGAGGTTTTTAACAGCTCGGTGCTTTTCCTCCCTGGAGGCGCTCTTCGAAGTGCCGTCTTAGCGCAGTATACATGGCACATCGTTGGCGCGAAAGAAATCGCGAAAATTCGAGGCATTCAGGAAGTAAAAAGGTCCTTAAACTAGGTAAAGTGAGGGTTTTGCGAGATTATGGCTCCGAACTTGCTGCGAAAGGGGTATTTAAACGAGATCCCAGGTGCAATTTCGTGAAGTGGTGACTGAAGTACAAGAAAGAAGCCGGAGATCAGAGTTCTTGACGGACAGCTGTTTAGGTTTGTAGCATATTTGCTCTAAAGTGAATGCAGCAACCTTTAGAATGTGTTTGAAACACGACCGCTCTGGGTGGGGTATGTCGTGGAGGCAAGTTTCTAGCCCTTATCACGTCTTATCTAGGCCGTTTTTTGGGCACAACAAGTGTCCATGTGCTATATTTAAGGCTACAGATCTGTCCAAACGGGGGATCTCATCAAGAGATCCATTTCTCACGTGCTTGAGCACCAGGTTGACGATAATTTCGGTGAAAATGTAGCTGGACGGGATCACTTTCCATGCTATGCCTCTCTCGCGCCAATTGTTAAAGACATTAAAAGCGGAGACTGCGCTTTTGAACGGATTAAAGGTGGCCCATATCTTCGAGGTGTTCTATCGACCACATATCCTTGTAAGGCTGGCTCGTCAGTTAGCTGATTTTGAAGCTTCTAGCTTTTGGACCAAGTTCATAAAAACTTTGATTTAAAACTGTTCTCAAATTCATCTATTCCATACACTCTCAGAGGTAAAATATAGAATCGCGGCGAGTTCAGTACTCGATTTATGCAAGAAAAACTAGGGCATCCCCGAATCCCCAAAGTTGTAGTACAGGTGCACTATACAATGGTAATGTGAGAATAATTAATGAAGTTAGACGACGCTGCTACCGGCTCTGCCCTGAAAATAGTTCCCGTCTTCTAACTAGGGATATTGAGGCTCACTAGCTCTGATGAATTACTTCATGAGAACTTCAAATCCTGGGGACTCACCTGTATTACCTGTCACCTGTCATCCCATTGATCATCGACATACTCGAGCGGGTGCCAGTAAAGTCTCCATTCGTCCCTGTCACGAGCCAGAGTGGTCCAGTGAATCGTCCTCGCTTCAGGGACACCAGATCCAGCGTTCCTTTCGTGAAGTAGTCTGACCATCTCGTTGGCTGCCGTCCTGGAGTTCATTTGATGTTCCGAGGGATCCAGTCAGTAACCGCCCTGGTCCAACTGTCATCACTATATCGCATAACGTGGTGGATAGGCAAAAAATATTTGAATTGGTCCTTTAATTGGTGAAGAGACGGCTCATTCAGGACGACTGGTAATTACACAAAAAGTGTAATGGGATTTTTTTGAAGTGTATTTGCTCTTCCCTACGAATTACCTCTGCTCTTAATCTTCGTATTAATGAGAATTCGTATTAGATTCGGCGAAAAATGTCGGAGAAAAAGGCAATCAAAAAAGGGCGCCGTTAGCTGCAATTATTGGCACTTCAAACTTCTACATAAAAGGTTTCCTAACAGCTCTAATAATCCTTTCGTATACCTTTTTAGTGTCACCTTTATAGATGATTCGAGGAACTCTCATAGTCAAAGATCTAATTTCCCTTGTTGTCCTCTCTCCCCGATTTCATTACATAACAGAATTTCCCACTCGACTCATTTTGCACTTGATTTTTTATAAAAATTTTATCGTTATTTTTTCCCAAGGGCGGAGGTAGGGTACTGGAAGTTACTATGTATACCCACGCATTGTCAGGGATTGAGTCTCGAGCGATAATCGTCTGGGTCAACCGAGCTTTTCATTCATTGTGGGTCGTTAGGTTGGTGACCTACTCGTCTGGGAGGATAAAAGCTATCTTGTACTTCGGCTGGCGATTGCACAAGCCATCGTACAAGTCACATAGGCATTCATAAATTTAGTACGACTTTGAACGGAGGTCGAATGCGAGGCTCATCCAAAAAAGGGGATTGATCAACGTGAAAGACCTCATCCTTATCGTTCATTTCTAACTAACCCGGATATAGGATCGAACGAGGTATATGCCTAAGACTACGGAGGTGGTGTAGAGGCAAGTGACGCAATATCACACACGGATGGTCACGGTTCGAATCCAAGGTCGGTATCCGCGTAGGCCAGACAAGCATACCACCTATCCTAAATCGGTTAATTGATACCAGACTCGTCTGGGAGGTTAAGAGACCTGATTTGTACATTGGCTGGTAACCACAAGTTATTGTATAGACCATATACGCATTCAATACGCTACTATGATTCTGAATGGAAGTCGAATGCGGGGCGCATTTCCACACAGGATCGATTGGAGCCGAAAAAAGACTATGCCCATTACTACATCTCATTCCTATTAGACATAACGATTTCCCATTGATCTGTCCAATACTTGTGGTTTTCAAACTCCTCTAGGATTATTCAATTTCATATTAAATTAATATGGCATGCCTTCTGCTTCCAGGTATTCGAATGAGAACGACCTCTAAGTGCAAGTGCATCATAAAATTTCAATTGAATTATAGAATTCAAGCTCCACCTCACCTAGGTGGCTGTGCTGAAGCAAATTGTTCACATTCATTCAGTTTAACCAAAGCAAGTCCTTTCCTTCAATTAACGAGGCTTCATTAGTGCTATCCGTCTCAATCAGCAATCCATGCTTTCTCCTCGAAGTGAAGAACAGCCACACATTTCTGAAAAACGTTGGATTCTTTGAGCATTCTCTGGTCTTTAATAGTGATTTGAATTCGTGATGATATCGGGTAATGCCATC
>UZAF01018802.1:16645-27628 GCA_900617895.1 Haemonchus placei
CATCATTTCGATCTGGGAGATGAAGAGCAGTTGCATGAGCCACCACTAAATTGCCATGATCTGGTAGCGGCCTGGCTACCTTAGATGAATTGTATAATACATATATGGCTGTATCCGAAAACTGTTCCAGGCTCTCCATAAACCAATCTGGCTTTGCCCCACNGTGTCTGCGAGTTGGCGTGAATACCATCATTTCGATCTGGGAGATGAAGAGCAGTTGCATGAACCACCACTAAATTGGCATGATCTTTTAGCGGCATGGCTACCTTAGACGAATTGTATAATATATGGCTGTATCCGAAAACTGTTCCAGGCTCTCCATAAACCAATCTGGCTTTGCCCCACCACCTATGACATACGTGGCCTTCGTCTCTCCCCAAATAAAAATAGGGGAAATGAGAAAACGATGCATCTCGTATTTCAAAGCTATAGAAAGCTTTTGTTCGGGGTGCTCCGTGAAACTATATGTTATGCCTTACAACAGCGCGAGATCCATGAATAGCTCACTGAGTGGATGCGCATATCCTGCGCGAATCCAAAGAGTTGAGTGCAAACATCAGCAGGTACCTTTGAAATTCTCATCTCCGCAAGAGTACACAAAGGTCGTGCTTTCTTCCCACTACTATACCCTGTCATGGTGATTGTCATTTCACGCAATCTTCAAAAACCAGCCTCGTGGACTCTGATTTATGATGACAACGTTATGCTTGCGTGCGAGGATAAAAAGGTAGTCGAGCAACAGGTGCATTCAGCCATCTGACGATGTTTGGACTGTGGTTAAGCATCAGAAAGACCGAGTACGTGATCGCGTGGGCTGGCGCCCTCTGCAGCAAGAAAGCGCTAGAAGGTCTGAACTCAAAGATCTAAAGAACCCTCGTACTACCTGGAGCCATTCACTGTGCCCAGTGCTGGCCGCTGACCATAGAAAACAAAGCACATCTTGGGGTGATATAAAGGAATGTATGGCGCTAGAGGGCTGGGGTCACGCGGTTGGACCCCCTCGTAACGATGAAATTAAAGAGCGTTTCGTGGTAACGTCCTATGTTGGAACCGATGGGGCCTTCGCTGCCATGGACATGTCCTGCTCGTATAAGGCAACTGCGAATCAGTCAGTTTCGATGCACTGCAGCTCCAGTAGCTGTTTTGACAGCTTCCTCTACGTGGAAGGGACATGTATATTCAATATCCAGACGAAGAAAAAAAGCAAAATTGGCAAACAAATTGAATGGCGGTTTCGAAAAAAAGTAGTAGGACATATTGCTCAAATAATATGACGACACACCATTTCGTGGCAAATAGATCCAGTGTTTTTCCTATACCCTCTATGAAGTTCCTTGTTGTAATCATGTGCCGGCGCTCTTTCTGGATTGCCTATGTTACTGTAAAAGCTTCTATTCTGAATGTTTTGTCAATCTGAACCAATTGAGTCGAGTATCTTTCTACAACTGACTTACTGGATAGTAAGCTCACCTTAGTTGGTCGACTTAGATAGTCGACTCTTTGTTACTCCCTTGGCGTGTTTCGAAAGCACTTTCTTCAAATTTTCTGCTATATATTCTCAATGGGCTTCTTGGTTTCACTGTTTTCCCACGACCTACGCCTTCTGGATTCTTCGTTCTTTAAAGAAACTTCTTATGTCCTCTCTTGTATGCCCGAAAACCCCTTCTGTAGTGGGCAGCGCCTTCATGTCTCATCTGAGGAACGTTTCTGGAGGAGCTGCGAAACTTACTCGGTAGCTCACCTCAGAAGGTTACATCCAGGGCTTAATATACCCTTTTTGAGCGTGAATATAATGCCTAGGCTCAGTAGACCATAACAGAAGTCAATCCTACTAGAAGAACCAGTCATTCATAGTAGTTACCTCGATCCTTTTTCTAATGGAACTGATTTGGAGGAGTTCTTATTTATATCACATTAACATCACTACTAATCTTTTGAGTCATTACTGCCATTGTTTCTGATTCGTCATAGGTACTTCCTGGTCGTCTGATTGAATAATTCGTTATGTAATCGGCTAAGCGTGATATTGACGTCAGGTAAGTCAGAAAACATAATAGGTGCTCCTGATCAAAGACAAGCCAGCTCCCACTGAAGCATAACTGAGAAAACGCGATGGGCTCCATAATTTTCTCTAATATCTGCGATTATACGGATCCTCGGGTGGCCATATGAGATTTCCTATTCCCTCTTCGATCAGAACTTCTTTTGTTCTCGTAAAATGTAGCCAATTCTTATATTATGATCTTCCGTAGTAACAGTGAAACCATAGCAGCCTAAATAAGAGGATCTTCTTTAACAATGGTTTCGTTTCCTAGGAAAGGGGAAAAGCGGCTTTTTTTGGACTGTTCCCATCGGCCTGGACATGAGGTTCGAAGATCGAAGAGGAACTTGCTCCACTCCTGGGAATTCTGAAAACTTCCTTACGTTGCTAGTGGCCTTGTTTATTAGTATCATTGTTATTGAAAACAGTTTTTTTTGAAGTGTGTAGGCAGATGGTGGGCTATTGGAAATTGTAAAGAAGGAAGAAAAAGGAGAGACAAGCTCAGCTCTTCAAAAATAAACAAACACACCTGATTACTTGGCTATTCTGATTTCAAGGTGCTCTAGCGAAATATGCGTAATTAACTGCTCACCCAGAATATCAGATGGGGCAGTAACTTGTTTTACTGAACACTCAGCTTTGCAAGCTCGGCCTTCCCTGAAGACTGAAATCCATTTGAGTCCTGNAAAAATAAACAAACACACCTGATTACTTGGCTATTCTGATAACAAGGTGCTCTAGCGAAATATGTGTAATTAACTGCTCAACCAGAATATCAGATGGGGCAGTAACTTGTTTTACTGAACACTCAGCTTTGCAAGCTCGGCCTTCCCCGAAGACTGAAATCCATTTGAGTCCTGACAGCTACTCTGGCCCTTTCTGACTGTTCCCTCGACTTCGAGGCAGTCGTTAAAATTGGTGACGTAAATGGGATGAGCCCTAAGACTTAATGCAAATGAGAAATCCATCTCTCATTATATCTGGAACGGCAATTTGGTGAACCTCTGGCCACCGACGTTCCCCGCTTGCACAACGAACGTCACAAATAGTTCTCTGTCCAAATCCTAGATTCTTTAAGTTTTTCTTTCTGAGATGACTTCTCACATCCTTATCATGAGTTCCTAATCGAGCGATAGCGATTAGCTTTCATCTATACTCTTGTTTAGTTGTTTATTTTTTATCCGATTTTCCTTCTAAAAAATGGGGCAGTCATTGATAGGAGCTCAATCCGCTGGACCACTAAACTTTAATAGCAATTCCGTCACATAACTATTCTTACTATAAAATATTGTTCACCACTATTTTGTGAATATTTTTCACTAATTCATTTCTGTCCTATTTCTTCTCTCATTTCATTTTCCATTCTTTTTTGCTAAAGGTGCACCATCACGAAGAATGAATAAAAAGTGCCTAGGTGCAAACTAAACCGTACTGTTAAACTGTTAAGTTACGTTAGAGTTTAAGGCAGATTTTTTTTGATGTGGGAGAGTGATTCAAAAGATGTTACTTTTCAGGAGCTCTTTTCGAAAAAAATGCCCTATGATCATAATGTAATAATAATTATAATGCAATATAATAATATAATATAAAGGACAAGTACGGGTTCGAGTCCCGTCCGAGACTGGAGCTTCGCCCACAAATCGCCAACCTTGTGAGGCTGTTCACATGCTTGACATTTTGTTTTTGTTGTCTTGAATACCAGAAGATTTTTTGGTGCGCTATTTTGAGAACTTGAAAATATCATTGAAACCGCAAAATGATGGCGTCCACAATTTTTTCATTTTGGCTTTCCAAAAAGCCCAGCTAATGTCGCGTAGGAAAAGCTGGAAAGGGAGTGTGACGTCTGGGAAGCAGTTCTCAGATTCTTATAACATTTTAATAATATTTTAGTTTTCAAAACCTTTATGTTTGTGGCAGTGCTCAGTCGAGAATATTGTGAGGGTGTTCAGTGGTCCGTTGAGAAGAAAAAAATCTGTTCTAGTCAGCTGGAAGGCGAAAAAATGCTCTTCTGCATTTGCACCTGATTGATGGGGGTGGGGAGAAATGAGGGAAGCCGATTGTTTAAGCAGGTTTTGACTCGTTGTTGTCGTGTCATTCAATGAAATAACCTGTCATTCATGGCTTCTTCAAAAAACTGTCCTGTTTTGTTTTGTTATATCGTGCTTATCGCAGATCTTTGGCTTCGTAGTAACTCGTCCACTTGGAGGTTGGAAAAAATGGAGCTCATTAGGCAATGGTCGGCTTACAGTACTTAGCTTTCTTCACAGTTCTTGATTTTCCCACTGTGGTACTGTAACGATAGTTTCTCATGCTGTGAAAATGTTATAGAGCAAGGCACAGTCTTACAACACAAAATTCTTCAGTGACCTCCCAAACACCTCAGCATTCCCCCAGCATTCCCTAGTGTTCAACTTCTTTTTAACGACTTCTATTATGGTATTGTAGCACCAGTTCCTTAGAGTTACAGGACAAAGTAACTGGTTACAGTAATGCATAGCAATGTGCGTTCTCGGATACCACACCATTTTCTCCTTAATATCGCAATTCTTTCTTTCATGCTTTTTCTTCCGACCCGAGAAAATTCCTGCGAGAAGAGAGAGAGCTTTCAGTGAAGTGGCTGAAGAAGCAATCTCTGCTCAAAAAATATCAAAACAGAAAATTACCACTCTTTTTGTTTGTACCTTTGGTTGAATTGAGTACCGAAAATCATCCACCCGACACTGACAAAGTAAAACCTTATTAACATCCCTGAGAGTTGAGAAATTCAAGAGAACCTATCTTCGGATTCATCATGTCTCTGACGATAAGAATTTCCAAATAGCAAATAGCGAGTCTTTGCTAACCCTTCCCAGGAACTCCGGGATCCATCCAGGTATAGGAACTCTCCTGACCTTTTTCTTCATTCTTGAAGTAATTACTTTCCCGAGTTTTTAGGTAACACCTGGCTTATGACTTTTATATATTTTCCTGTCCTACTTTGAACTCAGTTCATCCAGTAAAATTGGATAACTTACGAAAAAAGTCATATATAGAAAAGTTGAAACCGGAATTTCCCTTACAGAATGTTGGCAATCGGGAAATCGTGGGATGCCTTAGAGTGCTTGAGGGTCCAAACTGTGGAAGAGCTTTAGGGCCTGTGAAAACCCTGAGGACCGAATGGGACCTTAATAGATAGGAAGTATGTGGTCAAAGCAGGGAAAAGGGCCTCGCAAAGGTGTGGATATTCCCTCTAATACCATTCCACTGAAAGACTTTTGGATTGACAGACGCTTTCGAATTCCAATGACTGGAAGACCTAAACAAAGCTGGGGATCGTTAATAGCTTTGGGGATTTCTCGGAAGTTCTCATGAACACATTGAATGATGCTTCGAGTGGGCCGCATAGCTGAGTAGATTCCCAGGGATTATTAAATCATGTGTGATCATTGTGGATTAAGGCATATGACTGGCATTGAATTAATCATTGCCCATTTATAATATATATATAATTAATTATTAGGATTATATTAGTCCACTATATTATAATTGCTTTCTCTGTTTTATGGCCTAGACTGCTATCATAACACTAATACAGAAACTGGTCAGAAGGACGGGATAAGGACCATCGCTTTGATCTCAAGGCTGCCGCAGAATTTTCTTGGACCTGATCCTGCTCACAATATTTCAGCCAACTTCCCTACCTATTGCTGTTGAAAAATTGATATGTCAAGTATGGGGGGGGGGGAGGGGAGGGCAAAAACATTTGTTTGAACAGCAGGCCTTGTAAATCAATGCATCGGACAAACATTCATCTAAGTGCAACCAACTTAATTTCCCATAGGCTATAACCAGGTGAAGCACATCGTAAAGACTCTCGGCAGAGGACTTCAACGGTTCCAAGGGTCTTTCTTGAACTTCCACTGATATAATCAGTACGGATTGACAGTGCCTTCACGAACAACACGACAAGTCTCTATAGTGCTGTGGGTAGTAAACAAATACATAAATCATAATAATGGTTGGAATTCTTGATGAGGCTGAGCAGTGTGCTCTTCGCTCGAAACCTTGAGGTGTGTTTAAATAAATAAATAGGTAAATAAATTGTAAAATGTTGGTCAGTATTGAAGACAAAACAAATCGGAACCTCTCGAAATTGTAGCCCAAGAGTGAGCTTAGCTGCAGAGGCGTGGTCATTCTCATGTTGGTAGATGTTGGTACTACGTTTCGCTCAGAGCCGAGAGTGGCATCACTCAGAATGCGACTCTTTTCTTGGGTCCCTCCCCTTTTTGCTATTTTCTACGATTCTCAAATTTATTTATATGTTTTTCTAGCTTTTTCTTCATCCAATTCAAAACGGGTATAAATCTATCGGACTTTGAGGAATGAAGTTTGCATAATTCTTCGACTCTGCTAGCCCTTTTAGGTCTTACATCAATCGCTGGCAATTTATGTAAATGGGAATAGAAAAATTTCAGAGATAGAGGGAGAGTTGCTGTTGTAATGCCATTTTCCATTGGTTCTAGCGTTCAGACGTATCCTGAATTCAGCTCAAGGGATATGTACTTGTTTAATAACTGGGTAGTTTGAGGCTAACAGATGGAAATCGTTAACGGCCTTCTCACCTGCATCGTTCGTTGGCAACAGCTGGCACCATTTCACGACGTACATTTTGTTCGTTGAAACTTGAGCTTTCCGTAATTCTTTTTTTACTTCTCAGCAATGCACTTCAATTTACGTCGAGGCCATTAACGACCACCTTTAACCAGCTGCAGTTCAACGCTCTCCATCGTGAATAATTTGTATCACATTACAAGCACTCTGCCCCGTCAATTTGCCCCTATTCTGAGTTGTTTGCAAGATTGTTGAAGCCTTGCATTGCCTAAGCCTCAGAATCTCTTCAGGACCGCCCATTTTCTAAACAACTACGATTTCTTACTAGTCATGTCAATTAGCTACAATTCAGAATATAATACTCCTGAATCCCTCCTAACACAACCAGATACGAATTCCCATTAGCATTCTCTCAACTAACTTTTTCACTGCATCCCATTTTTGTCATCAACAAACAAAAGAAAACTTTTTGTTTTGAATACTCTTAGAGTTGAGAAGCCTTCCAAAGACTGAGAAAGTACTGAAGTAAAACTTTTGTTTACTATACTTATGTTTAGGGTGGAGGTGGTGTACTGGCAATTGGCGCACTACCACACTAACTTGTCCGGGGATCAGACTTAGGATTGAAACTGGCCCAGGGCAACTAAGCTTGACTCACAAGGGAGGATAGAAGCAATTACTTGTACATCTTCTGGTCACCGCAAATCAATGTACATACCATGAACGAGTTCGAGACCCCTCTACGTTTTTAATGGAAGCCGAATGCGGGGCGCAACCTGAAAAACGAGACTGACTGATGTCAATCTTTAACCGATGACCTACGCTTATGTTTGAATAGACAAGCCCCACTCAGCAAAACCTACTGAGTGCTCGAGACCTTTGATTATTTATTTTGCGTCATAGTGGTAATTAAAAACCTAGAATGATGTTGGTAATCCTCATTTGGGCTCACAAGGTCATTTTCATTTCTGAGAAAATGCTGAGATCACGCTAAGTATAAAGCCGGGCTCCATGTTATTTTCATTACATTTTATCCATTATTTTGACTGTTTTTTATTTATTAATTTTGGTTTTACTATTTCTTTATTTGTTTTATTTATTTTCATAGATTTTTTATTCCACCACTCAGGTATTCATTGGATAATTTTTTATTAAACCCACTTTATGATAGGAGTTTGAGAAGACCTTCGGTAAAGAAATAAAAGGCGAACCCTGTGGAACTATAAAATGAATAATTTTAACTCATAAACTCAAGACTATACAAATCTTGAGAGGATTGAAATACTGGATTTTCATTATGAAATACAAGTGCTCTCCGTAGCTTTCGTGAGCCACCTAGGGGTTTCCTCTTTTTTTCCGCTCAGTTTGCCCTTGAAGTACCACTATTCAGGGTCTTTTCCCCAAAATATAGTCCTTATGTTCTCCTCACCGACCCTCCCCGAACATGTGCGTGACAAGTACGAAAAGGAGGTTGAAAAGGAAAGGCAGGGGGACGGGTGAAGTGTGTTGGTAATAAACAGTGAAAGGAACTTCCGAAGTCCAGAATAATTACTTGTGTTTCTGTCAGAATGAGCTGTTGGAACGTTTGCTTCAGTGAACAGCACCTTGTTTTTCAACGGATATCGCTGTCAGACTGCCATTCACACGCATATCGTCTACTTTTTCCTTGTTCAACGATTCTATATGGCATGTCATTACTTTGCAGTTGGGGTCTTGAATTTCAATGAGGTACTGGAACCCATACAAAGCCTGAAATCACCCATATATCTTTCTTAATTATTTTCCAAGTGGGTACCATTTTTCATGCTTTGAAATAGCGAAAATTAGCTGACATGGGTCTGTAAGCCTCGGATGGGCCAACTTATAGCTGTCTCGTGGAGCAGGGAAGCCATATTGAAGGGGCTGGGTTGTTTAAATCCGGGACAAAGGATTTACTAATGGTAAGAGCAGAGCCGGATGGGAGAGCGATCGCTTTCCAGATGTATTTGTGAAAAGTTCGAAGACCTAAGAGTCACATTGATCCCGTTTCTGAAGCTCATCACCTTCCACGTCCAGTGGATTGTTACCATCCTTTTGGCCCTAGTATAGCACTGATCGTGTCGCCTCCGTCATTAGTTTCAGAATACTCAATTTTACTGTACCTATGCTGGCAACATATCTGACTTTTATCCAGGGGAAACTGGGAAATTTCGCCAGTCTGGAGCGAGAATAAAGCCTAAAGAACGATCGAGGATCATGGTTCGGGTACTGAATCAAGCGAAATGAAAAAAATCTTTGTAAGAACTTAGTAGTAAGCCATTTTGTGGACCAAGAAAATGTATTGAAATGTGGGTCTTCCATGTTCGCTGAATCCGCCGCAGAACGCGTCATTTCAGATAAGGTTCAAAAAATTGGGAGAAAATGAGAACTGAGGCTAGACCTAAGAAAATTTGAACTAACCCGAAGTTTATTAGGTAGAACAACTAGAAGTAGAGCTATATCACGGCTACAGCCTTCCACTACACATGTCAGGTTAGTGAACCCAGCTGGAATCATTTGTGGCCTTCATAATAACTTAAGCGAAAGACGTTTCCATGTGGGTAACGATACTAAGAAAAAACCAGTGCGTGGCGCATCACACTACAAAATAGAGGTTCTCCTTGACTTTCTGACGTGATAATTACTAAGCGAATCAATTCTTAGAGTGGTAGTTACAAAAAAAGGAAAAATAAGCAAATTGGAGGGCTTCCCCCTTCACACCCCCGTCTACCCTTTAAGGGCATGATTTAATTGTAAGTTGTAAGTTTTGATTGCTTCCGCCTCGATTCTCATCGCTGACGCAATCCAGGCTCGACTTGACGTATGGCTTCAAACAAATCACTTTCTGTTTTCCCAAAATCAAAGAAAGCCTTCGTTAAGAGACCCCACAATAGGGAAATTCGAGTTGATGGAACCAATTTCCTCATTGCCATGACTCAGTGTGACCCACATGTTTGTCAAAAGAGCGTATTTTTCTTAGTAGAAGTAGAATAGCTGAGCAATGGATCATATGACTTATGGAACCGCTTGTATTCATAGATTCAGGATCCCCAAGTAGCTTTGAAATATCTTTTCAAAAAACACCTTGGCACAGTGCCGGCAAGTGTATACGAGAATTTTGTTGGCAAAAGCTTTTTATTTAGAAAAAGCGGCAGCAACACTTCTCAGCTGTTCTCGTCAAGTATGTACACACTACAAGGCCTCTTCAGTCTGAGAATGTAACTAATGCATGGACATTCCGAAAAAACCTCCTTCCACTTCGCTAATAAAATTTGGAATTTCTTCCATTGACTAATTCCTGTTTGGGATGCTCCCACGCACTCGAATTTCCTCTAAAATCGCTGTGGTGTTCGATTGCGTATTTGACCATTAAATACAATCTCTGTCGTTTGTTTTAGCCTTCGGGACAGCCCTGGTAGTAAGCCCATAGGGATGGGACCCTGGACAGTGTCTAGTATCGGTCAAGAGTAAGGTCCTACGACAATAGTGTGGTAGCACATCTCTTGAAACTACTTCACATCTCCTGAAATTCGCTGTTACTGCAAGATATATTTGGAGACTCCGTTGTTCTCCCCATCCAATTGAATTGGGGTGTTTATTCACACTTTCATTAACTCTAAAAATTTCTTGGTTGCTCTTTCCCTTCATATTTTACCATTCGGCATAATCGAACTGTTACTGAAGAACTGTTTCCGCGGGAACGAAAGGGTTGACCAGTACATGCCTTGATTTAGATTTGTACTTTTCCCCGAAATTCTTCTCAGGTTCCCCTGAAATGCTAACTTTATTGTGCTTCACTGCTTGATTTTCTGCTCACCTTCAGGATTCTAGCTATGAATGATCTCTTGGTTTCATTTTTATTGCAATATAATTCAACTAAACTTCGATTTGGAAGATTTTTTTGGTCCGTTTTTCAACTCGTTCCTTTTTTCTCATTTGAAAAATTCTGCACCTGTGTTTAATGACAAGCTGTCAGAGGCATTAATCGTGAAGCAGTATAGAGTGGCCTTTCCGTGACAACTTGTTCCCCAGTTTGAGAAAGAGCCAAAGTATCAATTTCAAGCTTTTTCCAACTTCATTCGACATAACTTGCTTTGCTTCTCATCTCTGACAATCTTCAATTCGCTGAAGGATCTAAGGCCTCAGTTCCCTCTGTAAAGTCGGGTCCTTTTCATCTTGAATTTTCCGGAAAGTTCCCCTTTTTCGTCTTGCTCCGCATTTTCTGGGTGTGAAGAACTGTGTCTTCACATAATATCAAACAGTTGGAGCCATTGATCGCATAGTATGCTCAAAAGCCTTTTCGTTACAGTTTGTTCTAGCAGATTTCACAACGG
>UZAF01018803.1:13919-25367 GCA_900617895.1 Haemonchus placei
GCTAAGTTAGCTGCCAATCGGTTTCGCTTAACGTCATCCCCAGACAACCGAAGAAAAAGCTGTCGGAATGAGATTTTGAGCGAATCCGATTGGTAGCCAACTACAACGTCATATTCCGATCTTTGCAGGATGTATGAATGTATATGCAATTGACGTCGATAGTGTTGTTCTCAATCACCTCATCACGTCATTGCTATGCAAACCAGATGTTTGCTGAATTTTCGTTCTAGTTGCACGCTTATGTACATTTTTGATATCTGCAAAAACAGTCCATCAAAGGCAGTGCCCTGAATTCGCAGAGTTGCGATTGTATCTTTTGGATCAAGTTCTACTCTGATTATATGACTTATGCAGCTTCTACGGATGTCACTCCATCAAAAAGTGTTAGGTGGCCACTTCCTTACTTTGCAATCGCAACTCAAACAAATACCGCGCCCACTGAAAGTGCGAACCCGAAAAGCTATGCCCTTCAACTTCCAACAGCTTGGCCCTGAGATGCAAGATCCGACAGCTTTCTTGAGCTGGTAAGTCTTAGTATCAAATCCGGCTTATACCAGCAAACAAATAGTTGCTGGTGGGAGGGTCGTCGCCGAGCCTGTTCGTCTGTTTTTCTATCTTTCACTCTGAAGAAGTGATTCAAGTCCCTCAAAAAATGTACGACTCTTCTTGCGATTGATAGTAAGATGAAGTGTGGTTCAGGGGCAAGAGTGAGGATGAGAGCAACCTATTAATTGCCCTCATCTCTGTGGGCGGAAGTGGTGTAGGGGCAAGTGGTGCACTATCACACACACACATGATCACGGGGGCTCGAATCCGGGACCGATATCCAGGCCAAATAAGCCTTCCATCCCTCCAGGGTCGGTGCAAGCAGACTTATGGACGAGTCTTATCAGATATAATCACTCGGAAACATTCGTCTTCTATGTAAGAAATCAGATAAACTGCTCAAGTTACGTAATGGCCTTGGTCGGAAAAGAGCCCACGTCAATCCCACGCTTGATTCACACGAGTCAAAAATCGGGAAGAATACTTGAATTACGTAATGGCTTTGGTCGAAGAAGAATTCGACGTCAATCACATGCCTGATTCACAACCTCGGAAATACGAAACCGTTTGACGATTTATTCGTCAGTAAGTATTTTATTACCCTTTCACGTTGGCGTCATCCCTCGTGAACATCGTACCGCCCCCCTTAAGATGTCAAATTCACTGGCTCTGTTCTCATTACTCCGACTTCCATTCTTTGATTCTTCTCGTCAGTTCATTCTCATACCCATTTCATTCCGCTTCTTCTTCCCTTTTTATTATTCTGACTTCATTTCCTTTTGACATCCGTTTCTTCTTCCCTTTTTTTTATTATTCTGTCTTTACTTCCTTTTAACATACCTTTACATCGGTTTATTTGCCCTCTCTTTGTTTCCTCTAATCTCCTCCTCCTCTGTTTATTCTCAACGGCTCATTTCTTCAGATTTCCAAGAGGGTCTTATTATATTTCAGTGTGTACCTTGGTTTTTCTGGAATAATCCGCAACATTCTGAAGAAAATGTGCCTCATAATATCATTGGTATTATACAATTTCAGAGTATGGGGAAAGCCCCAAAAACCGCAAAGCCTTCTGCGAGATGTGAAAGATTAGGGCTCACAGGCTGGGAGGCTTACTTAACTTTTCGTATACGCCTCACTAATGACCTTGGGAACGCCGTATTCATCGGAGCATAGGTTCAAGTCATGAGGTATCTCAAGATGCGGAAACCTCATCACAGAGCAGCATTTGGTTTTGCCCTACGGACGGACGGAAATTACTGACGGAAAAGTATTCTGTAGGTAGGACCACTCGTGCGGTATGTAAGGCCCTAAGGATGGAAGAGGGCTCACTCAGTCACGCACACCCCAATTATGTAATTCAATGAAGAAGATGAAAGTTCCTCATATTTACTCTACATGAAAGTTCTTGGAACTATTAGAAAGACGATGGATCAATTGGAGGCTCGTTGAATCCCCTTTTTTGGATTCTTGGGATCACTCTGACTAATAGAGTCAGGGTGATGAAAGATAGCTGAGTAGTTCAGAACAACAAATTTCAGAGCAGTAGTCGACAGTTCTTCAAAAAAGAGTTTCATGAAAATTATTGGCTTTTATCTTCAACTGCTTGCCCTCCATTTAGTACAACTTATATTGAGAATTAAATCGAGTTAAATTGATTTCGTGAATGAAATTGGACTGATAGGAAAATGGAATTTGACGGTTATCTTCCCATTGAGTTCAACATGCTACCATTAAGTGGTTTTTCTATGTGGCTTCCTGAACAACCTAATTCTCCAACCCTTCAGACTTCTCCCACTGCTGTACATGTTCCGTAATATTTATTGAATTGACTAGTTCTGTAATAACTAAGGAATTAATTGAAAGTCGTGAAAACCTTGTCTTTTCTCAGAATTACGGTAGGAAACGTGATTAGAAAACGTTCACGCCCATTGTTAGTCAATTGTGATGGCGTCTATCGGTATCGAGGTTAGTCGGCTCTGCCGGTGGTCTCGGGTGGGTTTCAATGAGTAATTTGTCACTTCCTGCTAGTACAGGGAGTTTTTCCCAACTGGCAATGGCATGTATGATCAGAAATATAGGTACGGAAAGTTGAAGTGTTATGTAGGGCACCAAAGGTGAANTTTTTTTCATGTTCTCAAGTATCAGCTGAGCTCACAGCCTTCTAGAGAATCTTGAGGCATCGTGGTCCTGGAATCATTTATTCCAACTACAGTTATAAGAGAAATTAAAAGTTAATGTAAGGACAATGTAAGGGTTAATCGCCAAGGATTAATGAGCTTTCCTGCTCAACTGAACAGTTTGGCAATCACATAGAAAAGTGAGTACCGTACCACTACTATTACAAAAGAATCCGCCCTAGTGGGGCCATCTCCTCAAGGTAGTTTGATGCTTCCATCATTGGGCTTTCTTGATGGAGTGGGCGCTCGGACAATCCTATGCTTCATTCCAATAGCATCTCTTTGGAGAGATCAAGCAGTTGTACAAAAATCTATCTCCGGCAGGTTTTCGGGAAGGTGGAGCTTCAGTAACTCCAGAAACGAATTTCTCTCCTAGCGTTTCTCTAGGTGAGCCTGCAATTTTACCATGATGGTCAGAGTAATTTACATTACAAACCCCTCGGTCGTGCCTGGCTTCAAATAGAAGTTGTAGATTCTAAAGAAAGACTGTAAAAAAACTTATATCCTGACTTGATTGGGACCTTCCTTCTATTCTATTAAATCCAACGCCTTCGAGTTTTCCAGGTTTCTGTGTATGTTGTTGTAGCACATAAGCCAGCCACATTCCTATTTAATCTGAAGAATTTGCTGGATTTTTAGAAAATTCTCGGGCAAACAACAAAAACAAGATTCTAATGGTGTTTGCTCGTCTTTCCGGAATGTGCTCCACGTTCGAATTCGTTCCTCTTTTATTAAACGGTCAGCGTCTGAGCATGCTCTAGGACAGCTTCCCACTGATCTGTAGGTTTTGTGATAAGAACTTCATTTTCCAAATTCACTTGGATTCAATACTCACCAGACTTCTACGTGGAAGCAAAAGTGGATAAGGCATATGTAGCTTGAAGTATTCGCGTTGAAAAGGAAGAACTACCGGAGTCCTGAATGTCTAGAGGCCTTGCTTGCAATGTAATACCTATACCGGTAGCTCTGTACCTGTCGGTGGACAGATGTGTGTAGGAACAGAAGTACAGAGGGCTTCATAGATTATTGTCATCATCAAGGTCCACATGAATGATGCTGCGTAAGCGGGCTTAGCCAGAACATCTTACCTCTTCCTCCCCTCCCTCCCCCCTCCATTACCTCCCCCACACCTTAGCCTTTTCCTAGTTCTAATCATATTTCTTGGCTCTGACGTCGTGGAGATTAGCCTAGCATATATTATAGATTGGTTCTAATTGTTTATGCTACGAACGATAACATCAACAATTGGGACCTCCCTTTTGAATAAAGAAGGAACAAAAGAAAAGCACCTGAATAGAAAGAGTGTTGTACTGATCGCGAATGAAACTTCCACGCCATAAAACCACTGGGAGAGTCTTAGACCTTATCAAAAGTTATTTGCTGTCATCGCCTCGTTACGAAACATAATCATTCTTGATCAGATGACTCTACAGGTCTTGTCAAACAAACCTGAAGCTCCTAGTCGAATTCTCAAACTCTGGACTTTTTTTGAGATAATTAAAGACGTTCAAAAGTATTCTACCAACCTATCGATATGACTTATTCCAAGGGGCATCGAAGGTGAAAGAACTGAGTTCTTTGTCATAGATAAACCCTGTGGGCCTGCTCACAAATTCCTATCGTAGTACTGTTTGAATGCGTATGCGGTTCCTAAAAGAAATGGCCTGTGCAGGCAGAGGTCATCCACGTCAAATGTGTTCGGAATTCTCTAGATGGCCACCTATTATGGTTATGAGGCTTGTGTGGCCCAGGTGTGTGTAGGCTAAAAATTGGTCCCAAGACCTTGCTCTTGGTAGCGCGCTTCATGGCACCGACCCACTCTAGAGAATGTGAAGCCTTGAGCGAAGCTTCAAATTTTCAACAATATCTGGACGAAATCACTTGTTTACTGATTTCTTGTACCCACCGTGTGATTCATTAATTCAGCCGAACTTTTTTCTTCAACTTCGGTGGCACATGAGTAAAGGACAGGTTTTAAAGTTAGTCATCGAGAAGTTCACATTAGTGATGGGTGGAGACCTTTTCAAATAGCACCACGAGAGACAAATAGTCAGTTCATTTTCTTGTGTATAAATAGTCAGTTCATTTTCTAGTGTATCAACTTCCGTGCTTTAAACATCTTTTCAATCGGTCTTCAGAACCACTATGACTGGAACTTCGTGTCTTTTATACTCTAACGTACTCTAACTACTTTCTACCATTCCTTTTCTCAGCTTCTATCAACTCCACCGATTGAACCAAACCTAACCTGGGACCAAGAGCTCTTTTGGTGACCCAGTTGATCACTTGACAATTAAGCCTCGAAACAAAATTCCATCTCTTTCCGGCGCTTATTCTTCTTCTTCATGGTTTGGAACCACTTGAAAGGCCGCCTAAATGATCTCCCAGCAAGCTGCGAGAGCGAATATTGCCGGGAAAAATCGGCCGTCATCTTGACAACAAAGCAATGACTACCACTGACTCAAATCTTGCGAATCGGGAAGGATTTCCAGATTTCGAGATCCCTTCTATTCATAAGTTTGTTGAAAGGAATTCGATATCGAGGTCTTCAACCTTCTTCTGAGCAAATACCAGCTCCTCTCTTCGTAAAACCCTGGCATTCCGACTCGTAGTGGCTGTTCCGCTTTTGCAGCGGCGGACTGGGAGGTTCATTTTCCTCGTTGGTGTTTCTCTGCTTGTTCCTCCTAAGGTTCCATCAGAAATGCCAAAGAGGCGTTTGGCGGTTAAGAGGACATCTCTTAAACCTAGGGCAACGTATAGATCTTCAAAAAAGACGATTGCGTAGAAACGTCGGGCTGCTGAGAAAGTTTCCACCTATCAAAATCGTTGACATAAGAATAACATTACAATCTACATACTTATGAGCTTTCCTTGACCGAACAAATGATTCTTCGCGCAAACCCCACCTCTGCGCTCGCACCCCGCCCTCGATCTAGGCAGACCTTTTCGCTTGCCATTATAGATAGCGCTGAATTTCTCAGGTAGCGCTGAATTTCACTTTACATAAATAGGGGACAAACTGTTCTGAATTTTTTGATGGGACGATCTACCAGTGCTCAGTACAAAGTTCATAAGATTGGTTCTAGAAAAGTCCAAATCTAGGGTCAAAAAACGCAGCAGTTCAGAGTAGGACTTCAGAGTTACCAATTACAATGCACCAGCAAGGTGTTTTTCTTCTACGATAGAAAGGGATGTCCTCTGAGTAACTTGGGCTGTGATTCTACCCTCATATATCTGTGGGACAAAGCCATGGGGAAATTCGCTACTTCTGTGTGAAACTGTATGGCAGAAATTGAGTATTGAGTGATTTTTTGTGTGGGAAAAACCTTCAATTCCTTCTCAATAATAAGACTGATTAGTTTCCCTTAAGCTTCTGCGGAAATTCGCACGATCACTTGGCGTCAAAGCTTCTTAACAGATGAAGAATTTTTCTGCATTATTCATTATGATCCAGTCTTTCTAAAGCCTCTGGCACGGTTTCACTTCCTTCGTTTCCTAGATGGCTTTCATTTCTTGTTGGAAGCACAGATTGACGAAACCAGAAGGCGAAACCACTTCGTAGAATTGCTATCTAAAAGGTCAATCTGCTCGTGCGCTCTCTTTTTATAACTGCTCATTCGTAAGCGTCCTGACGGAGAAGGTAGTAAAGTGGGATTAGTTATAAATAAATAATACTGCGGAATATTAAATTAAGGCTCTGAATATCTGAGGGAACATGAAGCCTAAGCCCCAAATAACTAGTCCTTACTTATTCACTCGTACGATTTCCATCGGATTCAACATCATAACAGCTTTACATCGTTGCTGGAGCTCTTTTCGATACTCGCAGACTGACGTCCCATTAGGTTCGCTTTCTTTAGAGCTGGAAAAGATANCCTCGTGTAAAATTCGACCTTTTGAAGATGAAAGGAGCATCATTCATGCGAAATCATCAGGATAAAAAGAGATTCNTAAAAGGTCAATCTGCTCGTGCGCTCTCTTTTTATAACTGCTCATTCGTAAGCGTCCTGACGGAGAAGGTAGTAAAGTGGGATTAGTTATAAATAAATAATACTGCGGAATATTAAATTAAGGCTCTGAATATCTGAGAGAACATGAAGCTGAGCCCTAAATAACTAGTCCTTACTTATTCACTCGTACGATTTCCATCGGATTCAACATCATAACAGCTTTACATCGTTGCTGGAGCTCTTTTCGATACTCGCAGACTGACGTCCCATTAGGTTCGCTTTCTTTAGAGCTGGAAAAGATACGAGCGATCTGCTAATCCTCCCCGGTTCTCAAAAAGCGAGCCTTCACCAACCATTTGGACTTGTCCACAACCTTTTAGGTCCAGGACAAACCGGTGGAGTACTGTAGTTCTGGGGCCTTCCTAAATTGACCCAAACAATATATATTCTGTACTCGTTTTCAATTCCACGAACAGAGTGATGCTTTTGTGAGGGGAAGGGGGGGGGGGGAAGCGAAATTGTAACGGACCTAATGTCATCCAGACGTCATGCCAGACGAGTTTTCCTGTATGTCGACCTCTACTGACATTACACTGTATTAATCTATCCTATTTGTTTTGAGCGATAAAATGATAGCATTACTCTTTAACATTTCCTGGACATCTGTCCAAAAGTGAAATTGCTAAAAGATCATAGGTTTTTAGCTTACCAGTTAATGCGATATAGTGTAAACACAATGTTTTACATACAGCGAGATTTTGACTGAATTATGAGGGAAACAGTAATCGTCTATGGGAACAATTAGTTTCTGAAAGTTCCAAGAGCAAATGGAACTTCCTTCCCAAAACTAATTAGTAGCGGAGCTGTCAATGATTATTACAATACTATCTTTATTCCTGTCTCTAGTAAAAGACTCTCACCAATACTAGTTCGCCTATGGCCACGTCTTCCCCTGAATTCGCACTTAATAGTGTTCTCTCGAGTTACCACCCTTGTCGTGGCTATCCCCTAAGGGGCCCAAGTCACATTGTTGCCTTCTTGGCAAAGTTTTTCATATCGCTGTTACATCTGTATGTAGGCAACATGGACATCTTAGTTTTTGGGAAACGCGATAATGGCCATTCCGGCGTGGAACTCCATTACCCAAGAGGATCATTCAGTGGAGAACGGCTATGATTCACCTGTTTTTTCAATAGCTCCATTACGCCGGCAACATCCATTGCTGTCCTGGTAGGAATTTACGACTTGCATCAGCTCATGTGCTATATCTTCCCAAGTCTATTGAGGTGGGAGAGGCCTATTGATCTGCTTTACAGAGTTTGATGGAAGGCGAGTTCTCGGTGAGCTGGATCAACCTAATGGGCGGCCACTTGGTCCTATATGAGTCCATTAATGTTGTCGAAAGCTGACCCTAAAGGCCATTGAACCGAATCTACTCAAAGTTAGAGTTCGTGTACAGCCATAGAGCGTTATTTCCGCCGTATTTGTACCTCTGTTCATAGTTTCATTTCCTTCTGAGCATACGGTGGTTCCTTCTTGGTTCGAATGCTGCTACTTTAACCGGGTCCAAGATCGGGATAAGTGAAACAGGGCTCCCAAAAGTTTTGCTAGATTTTTGTGTGCGTTACAGATTAACGGTGATCACAAGGACGTCTCGGAGCCCCGGGGAATGCGACCATTTTGCTTGGCGTTCTTCGTACAGGCATGCAACCCAAACTAGTAGGTTCCTATAAAAAATGCCTTTGATGCTGAAAAGAGATCACCGTCGATGCCATGACATAATAGGAAATGATGAAGCTGGAAGACATCCCAGCATTAGGTAAGGTATCGGAGTTTTGATTTATGATAATGTGTCTCAAAATGACCACGTACATAGAAGCCTAGAAATGATCCTCATGCCCCGCCCACTCAATTCACATTCCCCATGTCGTTCCGTGGTGAATCTTCTATCGTGTGCCGTCATTGTGACAATGTTTCCTCGTATTTCGTTGATATGATTCTGGAAAATCATCCGGCCATCATTAAACTTATGGATACATTACAGGTTATGATGCATGACAACAAGAGGACGCTATTACTCGTTATAGTTGGGTTACTGTTGCTGGCGGAACAATCCTATGCGAGCCTCCGGTAAGTGTAATTCATAATAGATAGTCAGCGTATAAGTACAACGAACAAAAGATGAAGGCCTCTGGCGTCAACCATGCGCACTTTCGGTATGCGCCGCCTCGTTCAACTCAAATTCCGAATTGTAGTGGCGTTTGAATGCCCATGTGTCCCATTCAATGGATTGTAGTAACCAGCCTATGCACATGTCGGTTTTTTACCACTCCCATACCGGTCTAGTACCAGTTAATGGAATCCAGAAGGAAGGATACTTCTCGGCCTGACCGAATAATCAGCAAGTAACGAGTAGTGCCAGAATTGAGATCTGCTGGTGTGTGGGCGAAAGTATGCCTTATGACAAGTACAGTGTGTGTACTTCTCAATACCTACTAAGAGTTTTGAAATTTCATGAATTTGACTATTTGCTTGTACTCTGAAAGCATTAACAAAGCATTCAAAAACATCACACATGAACACTAGGATGGAACGTTCCTGAATATGAAATTACTGTAATTATTTTCCAATTATAATAGTTATTTTTTCAAAGATAATTGATACTCTGAGTTGTTACTGCAGTGACGCGTAAGGGAATGTGAAATTTTCAACGCACGGACAATGTCTGAGGCTTACTAATAACCAGCGATTTTGAAGTGCCGGCGCAAAGCGAACGGCAGGGAAAGGAAAATTCATTCTAAAAATCCTATCCCGTTTTTGAAAGTCAATATTCTCGAAAGAAATGATGGACCTCTTTTCTTTGCGTTCCCTCTATTACAATGAAAAAAAACTCACTAACATTGTATCTCAGATGATTTCGCGCACATGCAGTAGGGGAGATTAGAGGGATTTTAACGTCCCATTTATGTGTGACACTGTAACCCCATAGTACCCACCTACCACCTCCGTGGCCTTCAGTCGGGTGTTGTATATGTGGCGGGTGTTTTAGTGGCGCTTCAGTGTGTGTTAGGGTTACTGTGTCAGACATTCACGGGACGATTAAATCCGTTTTGTATAGGGGAGGTACTGATTTCGGCGTGTCGAGTCGACAGGAGCGAAATTCGGCACGAAAACTCGACCCCTACAGTAATCTTGAGATGAAATAAAATGCAAGAGACACAAAAGTTCATGGATGGCATATTTCCTTTCACGGCATAACACTATTTCAGTACCTGAATCTAGACTTATCGAACAGGGTTCAAGATAATTATTAGAGACAAGAACATGGGGAGAAGTACGGCGTGGTCTGTAGCACATCACGTCCATTCGCTCGAGTATAGACCCAAACCTGGATTCCTGCAAAAGAAGTACTCCCCTCCTGAATATTCCTTTCCGTGTCGACGTTAACGCTAACCATCACCAGATTCGAAGTATTATCGAACATTATTTATAGAGTTTTACATTATTGTAAGTGTCACTACTATTCGTTGCTGTAGTAACACTTAAGAACAACTATCCACGAAAAATTACTAGTTACATTGATTCTACGTTCAAGAACGTTTCAAAATGACGCTCATCTGTCGAATGATTCAAAGTGAATTGTCAACATTTCCTTCCGTCACGGATATTCAAAGTACAAGCAATTATTAAACATATGAATTTTATAGTAGGTTCTCAGAAGCAACTGCTCAGAAAAACCTTGTTTATACTCAGACGTATTACGCAATCGGAACGCAACACTAAGCGTCGCGGCGCGTGCACAAAGGAGATGCATCGTGTCACGGCGTCTGCAACTCGTCGATCCAAAAAGTGCTGGGGAGAATAAGGATTTTTGGCCTTTTTCGCTAAATCTATGTTGATTCTCCTATATTCCTGGATTCACTACTAGTAGTACACCGAATATCTGTCACGAATGGAGAAGCATACGCAGCGAGTTCCAAATGAAAAGATTGGGTTGGGAAATAAGAGCTGTTCGCAGCGTGAAAGTACGCCACCATGTACGGTGGTCAGAAAAGGGCCTAACACGAATGTATTCATCGTGTTATTAGTACGGATGTCTTGCTAGCGATTGGTGTGCCAGTAATTTTTACTATAAAATATGTCCTGCTCTTTCATTTTCACTTAACGTCGGTTTTCACATTTGTCTTCCTTTTCTTTTCCTTACTTATGAAGCTGTCGGGATATAATGAAATGCCTCCCTGATTCCTTTCTATTTATGAACAGCAGGGTTTTCCCCAGGTCTCCGACTAGAATAGAGCACTAGCTTTTTTACAGGAGAAGTGACTTTCATGCCTCATTACACCACTAAAAACAGTTCGATGGCTGTCCTATCCTGTATGTGTGATCTCTACCGTAGACCTTCAGTTTAGTAACTCCGCCTCGTGTAAAATTCGACCTTTTGAAGATGAAAGGAGCTGAGAAAGAGATTCATTAGATCGTTTCGAAAGAAGTTCTATGAGTCTCTGGGTACCCGGTGATGGGGGAGTGGGCCAGTTTAATGGTCATTGCGTTTGTGTAATAGGGGAACCTATGGATTTATGGCTTATAGGCTCCCGATCTCAAGATCATCAAGCCTGATTGCGATTTAATAAATCACTTCTCCTCTGGCTATTAAAAATACACTGGTGTGCAAAACTTAGGGACGAGATGGATAATGTGACATAAAACATTGAGGACTTGGTGGAAATAGATGAAAGTGTGGGGGTATATTGCCAGGCCTATGACGGTTATGCACA
>UZAF01018804.1:0-25120 GCA_900617895.1 Haemonchus placei
CGCTACACATGCAAAGTGAGTTTTCGGGACTCAGTAATAGCACTTTTCAAAAGTGAAAATATTCCGACAAGAGAGTTGACATCTGGGGCGAAAAAAAAAAATTGGCTATGTCATTATACTCGTACAATATTCGTTAAACCTTTCATATGAGTTCTTGTAACTGAAATACGCACTAATTGTCTCTTTCCAAGGACGACTGGTCAAGGAATAACAGTAAAGGCTTATAAGCTGTCCGAAGTGGAGGAGCAGATTTTCGATCCGAGCGTGCAAGTGGTTTCGATCGATGAAGGGCAGTTCGTGAGTAATTACAATCAGTTCCTCGTTTTTGATCAACCAAGTTTGACAAGCTTACCAGTATTCTCTATTAACCACCCTCGCCTTCCTAAAAAAGCCGTTGTATGTGGATACCGAGCCGCCATCTGAATACCGTGCTTACTGCTCCAATTGTATAGCGGGGGGCATTAGAGGCTAGAAAAGCCAATTAGGTTATTTAAGAGTCCATACCAAGGATTCGAAACACAGTCAATATTTGTGATTCTGGTATCACTTTTGAATGCACCAACTCTGTGTGGGAGACAACCACTTTTTTGATTGCGCACTTGAATAATTTCTTGCTTGACGCCTCTGCTTCCAAAAACTTACAAACTCACCCATTTGTTTGATTTAGTCGGTGCATGAACTTTTTAGCTCACAATCTGACGTAGTTGCTTTCCCCTTGCCCCACACTGTTGCCTGATTGTCTTTTCACTTCTTATAATTTCCAATGACAACATGTGTGGATACAAATATGCCTTTTGTTTTCAGTTCAGCGATTGTGCCGAAACATGTGACAAATTAGCCTGTATGGGGAAAGTGGTATACGTAGCAGCTCTGAGCGGTACCTTTGAAAGAAAGGTATTACTAGAATATTTTTACATCATCATTGATATTCCACTTATTGATACTCATGGACAAAATTTTTTGGTCTCTGCAGTGTCAAATAGCTCCCTAAATGGATCTTATGGAAAAACAAATTTTGTTCATGGCATGTAGTTGCAGCACTCTCATGTGTTTGTTACAGAAGATTCGTATGAACCAGAATAACCTAATAGTGATATGTTCATCATGCATTTTGTACTTGTTCGAATTTAGTGTTTAGTGTTTCATTTCAGCCATTTCCTCAAGTGTCTTTACTTCTGCCATACGCCGATGAAATCAAGCAGGTCGTCGCCGTATGTGTAGGATGTGGTTCGGATGCCAGTTACTCGTTCCGGAATACCCTAGACAAAAAGGTGGGTTTCACATTTTTGCCCGGCTCAGATGAAAAGCATATCTGAGAAGTGATCTATGAAATTAAAAAAGGAACATAATGCGCTCGCGGAAGTGATCACGCGGTCTCCTTTAGATCGTCCAACGTTAAATTGCCTACCTCTTTCGAATACAGGCCGTTTCTTCGTTCCCAATCAAAAAATGGTTGTCCGAAACGTCTAAAATGTTTGATTTCGAGTCCCTTCTGAAGCTTAGTTTCAGGTGGAAGTAATCGGTGGGGAGGATACGTATCGAGCATTATGTCGCTCATGCTATATTGAGGAGTCCTGCCGACGTGAAGAAGAGGCTACAGAAGTGACTGTAAGTGAGAACCAGCCTGCTGCCACTGAAACACTTAAGGAAAGCGAGGCTTCGCTGTCTGATATACCTCGTAAAATGTTGAGAATGATGTACTACTCTGATTAGCTAACCAATATGTTGATTAATGTTTTTGTTTGGATTCCTGAGCTTTTCACTTTGTCGTTCCAAATGATTCCACAACTATTCACATATCATAACAACCTCAGCACGTGAATGTCGTGCTTTTTCTGTGCCATGCAATGACTAACATTGAGTGACTCTGGTCCTCTCTCGTGTAATTGAATTTCCAATTGCTATTCTTGACTTTTTGCCTTATTACATGATGGTTTTGGTTGATGAATGCTCAAAGCAGATGATTCGATAAAGACAGTTACATGGCTTTGGTACATTAGTGCAGATGTTTTGGTGGCTGGAGTTAAGGTTAAAGAAGGCTAACCTCGTAAGTGATCTACGTTTACAGTGGCTCGGTTAAAGGTTAGGTAGGGTTTGGTTGGTTAAACATGCCGGTGCCCCAGAAGTTTATTGTAGGACCACCATTTTTTGATCAAATATTTTTACGGTGACAAGTGTTGGTGAGGCTCATTTCAAGGCGGTAATTTTTAAATAAGCCGAACTCATGCGGTTTATTTGTTTGCAAGCCCAATTATTGGATTCAAGGGAGGCGTAACGTTAACCTAGTAGTGCGCCTGGTGGTAACGGATTCTGATCAAGCCAAAGGTCGAGGCCTATTCAGAGTGGAGCTGGTTGTTTCCTTTTTGATAATTTCTGTTCATTTTCCTGTATTGACTCTGGCAGATTACGTTCCACTTCATTGGGAGTGTTTTCAAGAGGCAAAGGAAACAGCCAGCTCCACCCTGAATGGACCTCGTCCTTTATCTTCTGTTACCACCGCATTTCTAGGTTCAACGGCAAGATGCAATTCTAGGTCTTGTTGCATCAGAGAAACGATCAAAGTCCACATTGACTTACTCAACATCGGTAGGCAAAAGCAGTACGGCCATTGCAAAACGCTAGGACCATTGTTAGAATATATGGTTAGCTGTGTAACTTACATAGACGACTTCCATCCATTTCGTGAACGAAGGCACAAAACCATTCGTTGCTGGCGTTGAAGACAGTCATCTACAATTAATTCAGTACCCTTTGAAAATGACAGGCCGAGAAACACTCAGCTGCTTCAGCAGATGTTTGACATAAATGACACACATCACCCTATACCATAATAAACTACCTTCAAAATCGTTGAACTCCTTCAAGGGTCCACTTGAAGGCACAGTTCGAATTAATTCCGTTAAGCTTGTCCGGATGACGGGGCCAAAGTGTTCATTCCAGGATATAAGCCTTTTTTGAACCAGCCAGTTTTAAGATTAGACGATTATGAGGCGAAGGGGTGTCAGACAAAATGAACAGGCCATCTGCCTTGTATTCCAACGGCTAAACACACCCACACACTCTCTCTATTAGAAGCGAATCCATAGGAGACGACTCGTTCACCTGCAATCACTCTCGGCTATTCCAAAGATTCGCTGAATAGTAGTATCCGCTCTTTTGAAAAAGTACTGAAGTTTGGCCAGTGGGTTGACCAGCTCTAATGGCCAATAGATAACGCGCGCGGAGCTTTGTCTAAAACTTCCGTTCCACTCTAAGCCGAGCGGAATACATCGGCTGCGTTATCACTGGAGATAAGAAGTGATGCCTTTAGGAAAATCGAATGTTGAAATATCGGCGGCTAGATTCATCACAAAGGGCTGGACCAGGTGTGAGATCAGGTGCGTTCAGGAAAAGATCATTCTCTGCGCCTGGTGAGAGCTCGTTGAATTCGCCACTGGGGGCACCTCCATCTAGATGCCAAGTCTGCTGCAATCAACTGCCATCATCTGTTAAGCTCAGCTAAACTCTTCGAAGCTCGACAAAGCATAGCCTCACTCACAACAGTGCAAAACCACATGCCATGATTATGACAGTTATCCAGATGCTGAGACCCGGCTGGAAACTTTGAGGCCCTTACGAGCAGCCCGATCATCCCTCTTCCGGCTACTACCTAATATTGTCTCTCAGCATTTTATGGGCACGAAATGCTCTTTAGAAGACTTCAAAAATGACGTAATTGCCTTTTTGAGACCGAAACCGTAGGATTTCTAAGGATGCGATTCCACTCATTGCGTAGTCGTTGGAAAGCAATTGACGATGATGATGTCGCTTCATTGGTGTTTACAGTGATATTGCATTTTGTTAAAATAAAGTTCAATGGAGAAGTTTCGAAAATGCAATTTTTTTTGCGATAACCTAATATTATGTGAACCGGTCGACTTTTAAGAAACAACGCTCAAATGGTTTTTTGGATGATCAGTACAGTCCCTAACATATGTATAGGATCACTAGGATGACTTCTTTCAGAAGAGGCCCGCACCGCTTTTCACTTCCATCCCACCACTTTCCTAATGTTGTAAACAACGCTCAGAGACCATTCAGAAGAGAAGAGGTCACCACAACTTTTGAGCCACTGATCTCAACTTGGCTGTTAATAGAACCGACTTCCTCAATGGGGTGTGATTTGAATCGCTTAATAGATAGCCTCATTCTTTCTTCTAGTAGAGATTCTTCTTACTAGTAGAGATTGCTCCGCATTTGAAGAGGACCTCGATTATTTCAACCAGAAGTTGTCTTCCAAGAATGCTCCTTTCAGAGTGATAGCTTTTTGCTCTTTACCTTAAAGTGTTTTGAAACAATTACTGTCGCTTTCGAAGGTACCAGGAAAATGCTCGGAAAGTAAAGAGGAGCTTTTTATCAAAGTAACTCCTCACGGACGACGCAGTCACCTTTTGAGAGCAAGTATTCCGCAAAAGGGAATTCTTTAAAATTCAATGACTCTGAGGAAATGGTAACTATGGATTGATGACAGAATGTGCCATTGCAACATTCTCACAAAAGGCTACAATCCTGCATTTAGACCAGCTTCAAACAACAGTGGCCTTGTTCCCATCGAGGTCGTTGGTGTGTTATACCAAAGGTTACCTGATTTCTTGGAGAGATCTAGGATAGTCATCAGTAAAGCTTTGTGTAGGCAGAACACGATATCCAGTGCCATTACAACTCTAGACGTGCATCAAAGTGCATGGCTCATTCCTAAAGTGGCGTTCCTCCTCCATTTATTCCACTTCAAAAAGTTACCGAAAAAACGATGACAAAGTATTAAAGTCAAAAAGGTTATGATGGTGCTTTGATAGTTGCTCTTTGAACATTACATCAGGCGATACAACCAAATATGTGATCCTGTCACGTCCATTACTACTTGTCACGTTCCCGATGAGCCCTCTACCTGATCAACTTCCGTTACTCATCGAAATATGTAATGGGCGGTCCCCCTGATAGGTCAATTCTCACCATGACTGCTCGCTTTTTACTATCGTTTTTTGTTCTTTACTTTTTTCCAGATGATCAATTAATCACCACTTTGATGACCTTGTTTTCATCGAAGTAGCATCCGGTGAGAAATATGACGGTTTTTGTAGTTTGTTGTAAAGTTACGTGACAAAATTACGAACATCCTTTTGGTTACAGTAATCAGTTTTTACTTTGGCTAAATTTAGTCAACAGACGTTACGTTGACAAATAGTTCCGATCGGGTATTCCCCAAGGTTTTTCTCATCCATAAATGTATGTACTTGAAAGAGAAAGTCTCATAGTGCAAAAACACCCAGGAATCACAGCTAAGAGTACCAAGTTTTTCATAACTACTAAATGAGAGATTAAAGGAGAGCAAGGGTACCCTTTCCTTCAACTATAGTCCGGCCATCAGAACCAGAACACATGCATGAACAGCTGACCAGGCCTTTCATCCCTTGAGGGCCGTTTTATGGCGCCAGGCTCGTATGGGATAGAAAAATGGATCAGAACGTTGACGGTTTCCTGCAAACCATTGTTTAGGCTGAATGAGTCGGCGAGGATAGTGTAAAATCAGTTTCAGGAAGCAGATGGATTTTTGGCATGATACCAAGAAAGGAAGGGACATCCCTTATCACCTATCCACTGCTAGACTATTTACAAAAACATTTTTATGAAAAGATTATGGTATCACAGACACAACGTCATTGCAAGAAGTCGCTAAAGCCGCTAAAGGAGGGATTCCCATGGTTCAGATGGTAACTGACACCACACATCCCTGTTTCGTTCTCTACCCATGCTTATTTTTAGACGTTATCGAAGACAACCACGAAGTTCTTTCTCAACTAATGCACGTCCTATGGTTTTGAGATAGAGGCTCCATATATCTTCATTTTTCATGACTCAAGGTCTCCTAACAATTTAGAATTCTTTTGACGTAACGAAAAAGTCACCGGCATTCGTGCAATGCGCCGTCAACGAGTGGAACTACCCGAAACGTTTTTTTTTGTTGACAAATTGAGGTCACCCGTGTGCACAGTACAAATCCGTCTCACGCACATCGCTAGCGACGCTTTTAGCGAGCCTCTTCAATCATTGGCTGATTTTCTTTTTTGAAGTCTATTACGGTGTTTCCTGATTCGTTTTCATTGAAAGATATTCGTCCCTGAAACGACTAGTTCCCACTAGAAGCCGAAGGTACTGTAGTAAACATTGTCCCAAAGTTCAAATGAGGTCCACGTAGAAGAACCTTTGAATTCGCTCACTTGGCTGATCTGCCCTAAAGTAGCGTTTCCAGACTTTATCAAGGCCAGCCAGGTAGTTTGAATGGAGCACTAATCTGAATTATATCTGGAAGTTCCAACCAGAAGGTACACCCTACCATCTCCATCTATGATTTGTGACTTCTCCGGACGTGTTTACGCTTCGTCACCCAGTTTCCAAAGAGTTTTCGACGAAGACCATCCATGTTTCCACGTAAACTACCTAGAAAAAAGATCCACGGCACAATACGTTACTATGGAAAGTTGTAATAGTAATAAGGTATTACTGAGTTTACACAGCGATTTGGGTGAGGAAGAAAAGTGGGGAGGGGAACCGGAAGGAACACGAATGGAGGGATCGAGCTTATGCAGAGGACAGTGCTACTCTTCCCCAACTGCATACATATCATGATACCGATGCATCGACTCTAGCAACGCAGTGTAAAAGTTGACTAATCTTGGTGGGAATGGATCTCGGAGTTGATCCTTGGACCGCGAACGTGAAAAAGGCATCTTTGCCTTTTTTTTCATCGTCTTTGCTCTTTTTTTACGCATTTGTGCCCAACCATAAAAAACGGCAAGCTGATCCAGAGCAAAAACTTTGGTGACCCATTTTGCAGCTGCCTTTTTCGTATAGCGCGGTTTTCTACGTAGTTGAGAATAGAGTTCGGAACTGACTGGGAAGGTAATCAATCTGAATTGGTTAGAAGAACAGGAAGGGAGCAATCAATCGCTAGAAATACATGTACAGAATTGACAGCTGGATATTATTACACACTAATAAATTTACGGAAACCACAGAATTACCATCGTCTTCTTCGGCAGCAATAAATTGCTGCTGTCTCAGCTAGGTGCAATAGCTTGTATTAGGATGTTCCTTCCAGAGCCATGGTAAGACAGGATATGTGGAGCAAGTGGTTTATGGATCTGATTCCGGATCTTACTCCTTCAAAGTCATTTGAACTCTCCAAACCTACAAGGCTGATGAAATGGAGCAAGAGACAAATAAAAAACACTGGCTTGCATTTTTTTTNTTTTTTTTGGTTTCCATTGGATTCTAAAAGCCAGATATCATGATGGCTGTGTGAGAACCCGAGCAAACGCATTTTAAGAAGGGATTGTGAGGCTTTCCACTTCTAACTTCCCCGGCGATTCCTTGAAAAGCTATTGTTATTCCCTAGAGATTTATTATCAGACTCTTGATACTCCTGAAAGCATGACCACATGAACAGAAGTTCAACTCGTACATACCCCAACCCCTGAAATCAGGAGGGGAGGATTGTAAGTTTGCGGTTGAAAGCTAAGGTAAAAACAAGTTCTTTAGCTCCCGGATAGCACAAGTACGGGTCGAATCCTGTCCTAGAGCGAAGTTTTGTCCACAACTCGCCAAATTTGTGAGGCTGAGCTAAAGCTTCTCCTGTAGTTCTAGAAACCTTTCACTCCTTCGATGGAGGACCTAAAAGGACGAGAAATGAACGAAAAGGAACGAGTTTTTCGAAGTACTAGACGTAGTTCCCCAAGTTCATTCCCAACTGCGATTGAGTGGACTTCATCGCTGAGACAGCTGTCCGTCGGCTCACGTGAAATTGGTGTGGCGCTCAGCTGCGCCACAAAAAGTGTCCTCCGTTCCTTCCACGAATGTCCCATGCGTCGCAAAAATGAACAGCTGCTGTGTATTGCTGCAGTATCGGGTGTGATACATTATTTGGCCCAAAGGTCGATGATCAAGGAAGGACGCAGAGAAATGAACGAGAACGTTGTCAAACCTGCATGAAATCAGAGGTTCTAAGGGAAAGGAACGTGTGCGGTGCGGGCGGGAGAATTCTGTGGAAATGAGGTCGAGTAGTGAAAAACTGCCTGAGTGTTCCGTAAGTTAACAACACTACTCCATTCAGTATTGCTCCTTTCTTCTGTGCAAATTTCGAATTAAAATAGCCAACTTCTCCGGTCTATCTTNTTTGGCCCAAAGGTCGATGATCAAGGAAGGACGCAGAGAAATGAACGAGAACGTTGTCAAACCTGCATGAAATCAGAGGTTCTAAGGGAAAGGAACGTGTGCGGTGCGGGCGGGAGAATTCTGTGGAAATGAGGTCGACTACTGACCTGATTCTGCCTGAGTGTTCCGTAAGTTAACAACACTACTCCATTCAGTAGTGCTTCCTTTCTTCTGAGCAAATTTTGAATTAAAATAGCCAACTTCTCCGGTCTATCTTGTGCGTGTCGGTAATTTCCTGATTAAGAGTGGGGTTGGCACTTCACTTTGGCGATTTGGCAGTTCTTCAAAAGAAGCTTTCTGATGATTTCAGGATACGTTGAAGCCCCTTCCACGACGCCTCAGAAGAAGATAGACCGTACGGTGGTTAATGGACGTATGTCAACTAGTACCATAGCATGGATTTTCGTTTATACTCTCGTGCCATGTCTAGGTGGAACCTTTGAATTCATCTGGGAGCAAAACCGTTGGGTTCTGAAGAAATCGAAGCTTTTTTCACCAAAAACATGAAATGGTTCCGGAATTCTTAAAACAACTTGGGATAACAGCATGTCCCCCCTCCCCCTCCTTCCCTCTTGAGTATAGTGTACGGATAGGAGGGCAAACCTGGTCGATAACTGCTTTTCGTGTTATTTCCTTTCATTCCCTGAAACGTAGTGTTTTTCACAGAGGACTAAGAGCCCGGATGTTACGATGTAAACAAGCCATTCCACCAACCCTTTTTTAATTACTTGGGAGCTATGCCATCTCCCAGCGATTCCAACTAATGGGGCCATCACGATTCTTCATTAATCTAGAAGCACGGCGAGGACAAAATCCAAAATCCACACCCTTAGCAAAACTAAGGGAATTTTAGGGAAAAGGCCTCCCACTTGCAGTTTTCTGGATCCTGAGCGTTTTTGGCCTTTATAGGACAAGCTTGTTAGGATTCCTCAAGCTATCGCCATCCTCAAAGACCCGGATCCTTGGATAGAAAAAGAAAACCTGAACTGCTGGCGACTGTCTAAACTGCCGGTGCAATAATTCCAACTTCTCACAGCATTTCGCAGCTGAGAAGAAATGACCCGGTCACAATTTTAATGAGTGATGTTGATGGTGGAATGTGATCGGAAGTGCAACCTGGGGTAACCACATGCTGTGATACTTCCACCTAGCCCAGCTAAATGACAACTCACAGTTATCGATTCCAGAAAATAAAAAAAGTTGCAAAGTTTTTTGGGCCGATTCCTTTTTTTTATTTGTGATCCACATCATTCTGAGTCCTACAGAAGTTGTTGAACAGTTTTTTTTCTCTGAGAAGATGTCGTTTTCGCATACGATAAGAAAGAGACCTATGTAGAACGTGTTATGTCTTTTCCCAGCACCCTCCTCATCGATCAATTGCTGTTTTTTTTCTGGTCCCGAGCGGTGATCTGATTAGTTTGTTCAGAAAGGTCGTCCCCCAGCTACTGCGACATCTTGACCTTTCCCGCATTCAACTGTTTTTTCTCTTCAGCTTTTTTTTCGCGACTACGGTCACTCTGGCACTCGAAGGCTTTCCATCTTAATGCAAACGCACTGGAAGCTTCTATTCACGGCATTTTTCTACTTCTAAAGCTTTTCAACAATCTTCCTGACTGGCTGCTCCATTTCTTTATTCATTTCCATAGAGCTGATCGGTAAGTTTACAGAGAGCGCCTTTTAAACTGATCTGCCGTCTAGAAGATGATCGTGTGTGTGTGGCTCCTCAGTTGGATAAACCTACAAAAGTACAACAATCACTCAGAGGGAAAATGTGGACCGTAGAAATTGTAAAATAACAGCAACAGCCGGGTTGGGCTTATGTTTCCAGGCTTTCTGAAACGAAGTATGACGAGGGATGTCAGGGCTGTTGTTCACAACACCCGTGAAGCTGTCAGAAAGGCTGATGAAATCGTCATTTTTGCGTAAACACGATTCCCGATGTTGCTTTGTGGAGGAAAACGCGAGTTGTCAGCCCTCATAGATCAGTTGATGGTGCCATGCATTTTACATCTATCCACATTATCGGATCTTGTCACCCAAAAGGGCTGCTGTAAACCAGCAGTCCCACTGCATTGTGTTTGTGCCTTCCCAAATAGGAGTAGTGCTATGGAACTGGCAGCACGATGGAACTGGATGCGATCAGTTGTGCCCAGCCTTGTATCGAGGCATGTTCTTCTGGGACCGTGAGAACATTGACGGTGCCTCCTACCATTGCATGGTGACCACCTGCTCGTTTCTTCTACTTGGGGAGCTATTCTTTCTTCTGAGTGAAAGCCCCCATCTACTCATATACTTAATAATATGTACTAACAACAACAATTGCTGCTTTGAACAACATCGTTGTCAATCATAGTTCGAACCGCTTCTGCCGAAAAATATTTGATGAATAGCTTGTTTTGACGACCTAGTCATCGTACGAAAATCCGATCAAGGATCGCTTGCTCAGGATGACTATTTGAATTATATCTGAAGTGGTATCCATCATATAATGCCCTTGTTCTGGGAGAAAACTAGGTTTTCTGCTCTTCTCTGTTATTGTTGACGCATTCTTGTTTAAAGGCAGATAGTAGAAGTTTTACGAATAGACGTTTATGGAGCTCAGTGGCAGATGGGCGGCCTTCAAAGGCAAACAATATCCAAGAGGTATTGGAAATTGGCTCTGAGACTATTTAAACTCCCAACACTCACCGCCTCTCCCACCTCACCACTTTGAAATAGCTGTAGTATTCACATTTAGATAAAAAAACATTAGCATCCGTTCGATTGGCTGTTTGGAGATACTGCTTTTAAGCACATAAGTTTTCTACTCACTCATTAGTTCGATAGTACCCAGAACCGGGTTTTTATAATGAAAAACTTGGCCTCTTAAAAAAGCCTTCGAATTCCTGCAGAAGAGCCACTAGACGCTCGGTCATTTCGAATAGCCATTACGTCGTCTCGTTGGCCTATTTACAAGTGGAAAAAAAGGGAAGGAAGGTTGCACGGGAGTGTCGTCGCGAAGAGCTGAACTATCCTGCGGTTTTCATTTTTCAGTTCATTTCACGCTTTGTTACCAGGGGAGTTTTTAAGAACACTTTCCTTTGGAATTGATAGCAAATGTAGACGTTCCTACCTCTAACCTAATTAGTTCTAGTCTCTTCGCTGTTCTAGAGCCCGAACGCGTGTCCATTCTAAACAACATCCAGCATGCCTCCCAGACTAGCCGGATTCCATCCGTTCATCCAGAAACTTGCTTCCAAACACTTCAGTTTTCTTCTTCCCCGATCTCCGCTATGTCTCGAAAACGATTTACCAATTTATCGCTCGAGCAATTCCCATTCGTTCATTATTTCCTCGCTAGCCATAATACGAATCTCAAGCTGCCGACCCGTTTCCCAGACAGAGCTCTGCCCTTTCCAGGTTCGCCCCATCCACACAGTATATGGGTGAACCAGTTTTTTCCTCGAATCTTTCAAATGTCTCTTCTTTTTTTTCCGTTTTGCTTTGTTCACAATCTTATCGATTATATAATCCACATGCTGAAGGTGTTATTGAACTGTGAGGGATAAGAAGGCTCTGAAGCTTTTTTTCACCCTCCAACTGAATCTTCTTAGAGGTTTAATCTGCTTACAGCTATGGGTGAGACAGATTTCTTAGAAGGATGTCTACTACTAGATTTAAAACCATAATGGAAGTAGTCACATGAGTTGTCTACCCAAATTTACCAGTTTCTTTTCCCCTTCGCCTTCCCTTCTTCAGCCTTTTAAACTGCTGCAGCTTCAGTTTCCTATTCATTGTCTTCGTTTCCTGTTATCGTCATTAGTAATCCACATTTATGTCTATTTACATCCTCTGTTCATTTTTTTCTCCCTGAGCCAACCAAAGTCAACGCTGTTGATCCAAAGAGTGCTCTAAAAGCTAAATGAAGCCATCGAATTCCTCGTGGTGTGAGGTAAGAGGAGCCATGGAACTCATTGGATATGTATGGCACCTGGAAAACATGCTTGGTATTCAAATGACGTTCTTAGCGAAACGTTTTGGTCACAACACAACAACCTGGAGACAACCAGTAATTTAATTTTACTGAAATTAAGGAAGAATCACCCACCGTCTATCAACTTTCTCGTTTCTTCTTTCGAGAGCACGTGGTGTCCGATTTTTGAACTCTGAGCCTCACCAGGAACACGGCCATTGCATGTTGTTGATTGCTATGGGCTGGCCCATAGTTGTGTTGTCCCGAAAATCGATGGTGCCTTTCCAGAAAGACATCGAAGCTCGCGATGGCCTGGCTCTTAGTCTGATGTTTGGTCGTGGAAGGGCACTCCCATGCCCATGTCTGAAATTGGCATGGCTGGCTGAGTCTGTGTCTCCTGTGAGCAACCAAATAGATCAACCTGTTGTTTTACCTCGAGAAAAAGGTTCGAACGAGCCGGCAGGGATGGTCTGTCTCTAAACCTCTAAACCCTTAGGGTTTTACTCAAGATGAACGCTTTCCTGCTTTTTTTTTGTTTTTGTGCTATTTTACTTTTATTTTTTTTATGATCCAGAAATCTCACACAATATAATGATACTGGCGATCTATGGCTAAGATCTAAAAGCCATAGCTTTCATAGAACTCCCAATCCATCCTTCCTTTTCCGGTGCGGAAAACCTCAGTGCTGAATTGCAGTGTATCGAGACAGTGTCAAAATATTTCCAAACACTTCTAACTGCGTATTCGACAACGGGTTCAACCGGATGAGTGCAAATCATCTAATGAGTCAGCGCTTGGCCCCGTGCTCTTTCGAACATCTCAAGTGCAACTCACCACCTATCCTTCAAATATCATTCTTTGCCTGTTCTTCTGTCTGTAGCAACAAATTTTTGCAGTAAGGAATTCCAGTGTATCTTTGCATCAACGACTTCTTTTTTATTATCGAGCCTGGGGCACTCTTGCCGTTCCATTTCACAGAATGTGATAGTCAGTAGTTGTTTTTTCAAAAGTAGCAGTTAATTGCCTTGGCTCTATCCACATCCGTCAGTCGAATATCATTGTTTCTGCTATAGCCAGTCAAGAGTGCCACTCCTCAAAGCTTCCGAATAAAGCCGGGCTTGCCATGAGGGTAGAGGTGCTCCTTTCCGTTTGTTGCACCACACAAGTCACTGGTCAAACTCGCAACCTAATAATTCCCATACATTTCTTATTATTACTGCAATAATTTTGATATTAGAATATAATTAATAATATTTTCAAAACTAATAATACTTATCTCGATCTTTTTCATGTTTGCAAGGAATGATAAAGCAATTGCAATGTGTCACGACTGTTTTACCTTCTCAGGTCATAATAACAGCCTGGGAAGTCTTCTGGCCAACTGAAGAGCAGAGAGTAAGAGGTATCCGTTGGGTTGGCTTCCATCTAGGGCAGGTGGAAATGGAAATAAACTACTACCCTATACACACCCACTCCCTTCCAATGCCTTTGACCAAGTTCTACTACATTTAAGTATTCAATTCGTAGGATATTATAAAAAGTTTCCACGATCCTGGATGGGCTAGTAGTGCACGTGAAGTTCGAACCGGATTCACATGCTGCGGAGTAAGTACATATGTATTAGTGCGGGTTGCACCAGCTTGTCCGAGCAAGATTTACGCTTTACATCATATTTCCGTCAATTTTTTTTTGTCAAGGAATCTATCGGGCAGACGGTCGGAATCAGTTTGTTCTCAGAATGCAGTTTTTTGCAAAACGTTGTGCCAACATTGCCATTACCTTTCACCCTGAAGGGCAATGGGAGAGTGTATAGTTATCCTATACAGGGTGATAATGGGTGATAATTGGTAGTATGTGAAGGTACGATGACTCACGTGAAAACAGATATGAATTCGTTGGGATAGGAGTAAAAGAGACCGTAAGGAGTCAGTGAAAGGTTGAAATAGGAGAGACTGTTCCTGATATTTCAAAAAATAAAAAAAGAGCCGTCTGGGACAAACCCAATTTTGAGCCGTCAGGGTGTTTACTGCAGGTTCTCCTATTTCGTCACAGGTGGACTTCGCAATAAATACACTAATTAGATTGTCTAGGGCTCCTGCCATGGATGCTGGCTGAATGAATCCGACGGATCAATTGTGTCTAGTGAACTGCTGAATGAGATCCCCGTTAAGCCTCTGCTGGTCATACTCTCAAGAAAACGGTTATGTCCTACATGAAAATCTATTTTGTGAATTAATGCTTGGAAGCCATCTATCCTTCTCCGAAAAGCATCATCTGTAGTCTGAACTCGTTTCGAAACCATTTCATCCCCTTGGATCCCTTTGCCTCCCCTTCCCGCTTAAGCATGGAAGAGGGAGATGACTAGGCTAAGGCTTGCTTGCTTTCCTGTCAGAGTGTTCCCTCAATCAATGTAAAATTTCAAAGATATAAACCTGCTGTTCATTGGCAAACTCGAAAACAACAGAGTGTTACGGTGCTTCTGACCCCTTTCGACCAATTCCGCTGTCAAACAGCCGACTGCAGGCTGTTGTAAAACTTGTTTGGTGAGAGTGCTAGTTCAACAACTGATGGGCTTTTCCCGGTTGCACGTGAATGGCCTTTTCTTTCACATAAACTTGGGAGAGAGCTTTTTTTCAATGGCTAATGCATGAATGATTAATGCTCTGCTCTAATATTGGACAAGATCGATGTTGGAAAATTGATGGTAAGGCGAAGCTGTAGAGATATGTGAAGGGTGGAATTAGGCTGGTTCGCTGACTATCTCAGGTAGGTATTTTTAGGCAGGGCAACCAGTGAACGACTTGGGCCTAACTAAATCTTCAAGACTATCGAAATTAGACATCTCTGCTAGAGGACGTAATAGTGTAATGGATAAACAAAAATTAGAAAAACCTTTTATTGTTATGGCCCCGAGTGCTGGTCCGTCAAGGTACGTAGTAAGGATCAGTCCGACTGTCCTTTGAACTTTCAAGCGAAGATGTCAGCGTCATCCGACCTAGGCCATGCCCTGATCGGGTACCTTAAACCCATAGGGTCCGTTTCCCACTTCCACGTTTTCTCTCACAAACTCGTATTCTATTAGTTACGAGCCTAGCTCGCTATTCAGAACCTTTTTTCACGGAGAAAAAACATCGACTCGTCTTCTAGTCGGACATGGGCTGGCAACTGGATGCTCATCTGGTTTATTACAATGGCTGTGGAGACCAACCAATATAAAAGGCAATTTCCTTTCAGACATGTCTATCATGAATTGGCTGACATTAAGAGATAAAAAGAGTTTTATTGGCTTGGGGTAGTTTCCAGGAACAACATGAATTGCTGGGAGATGTGTCTTTTTAAAGCCTTCAAGTCGACTATTCACTCGGGGATTTCCGTGTTCCCTGGCCAATGATTAATTTTGATTCCCCAGGTGGGCCCTTAAATAAATCAGCTGTTAAAAACTTGTCATAGGAATGTTGACAGAAAGCTTGTTGAGCCGGGGACTCAGTGTAAGCCGAACGAGTGGTGCACTTCCTCGATAGCACGTGAAACATCGTTGGATTTCATGTGCTTTCGGGAAACAGCGTTTAAAGTATAGTATTACATGATATCAGGTGATAAGAGGATTGTAAAAATTCTTCATACGAGGATATATTCGGAAATGAAAGATGAAGCGCCCAAGTGAGGTCATCTACACTTAGCCAACACATGACAGGATAAGGGCAAAGGGCTCAATGTCCAAGATCCTAGATTTCTATAATCCCATCTTCCATCCGTAGATCGATTGGCCATAATAATTTGGTACTCACCTTTCTAAATGAGTGCCGTACCTATAATTCAGCTTTGGATGTACATAGAGGAACGCCGGAGTAATCCAACCGATGCTGACCAGAATCGTCGGGTTCCAGGGCCATTACGCTGAACCTGCACCAAGTGCCAATCTTTCATTATATCTATACTTACAGGTTACACAGAACACGAACAAAAAGGTCGAGGCCACTAGGTCCGATTTAGGAAAGCGCTACTCATTTTTCCAATATTTACAGTAGTAAGGTCTCGAAGAATGGTCCAAGCAACCGATTAATGTCCAAGTAATTTATTGCTGACCGCAAACACCCGGCATGAACTAACCAGTTTCGAAGCGGTGGACAACTCGATTTGCTTTGGAGAAGCATAATTGTTCGGGTACAGGAGTGGGTGCCTGGTCTGCAGGCTATACAGCGAGCAGAAAACGTCTACTAGCTCACATTACCTATAAAGAAGCACACCGTGGTAGTCTAGAAAGCTACTAGTCTCCTGACTAAAAATTTTACAAACAGCTACTTTTTTCTCCACATTTCAACCGGAAAGAGCGGCGCTCGTTCGCCATTTTATCCGACGGCTGGCAGCCGTCAACATTTGTACGAAAGCTCTTCTAGCTTGGCGTAGCTTGACTCTCTTTGCAAAGTGTAGTATCCAGCACCTTTTCGATGTTTTCAGTTTCTCAATGCGTAAGGACCCTGAAAAGGCCCATTCATGTACCATTTTGGAGGGGTCTACGTTTTCTAATGAAAAGCAAGTCATGAAGAACTTCACAAAAGCTGAACTTTCCCAATCGTTCCACCCTTTGCTCGATTGCCTATAGAAGTTGAACGTAATGTTCACAGAGGGCAACAGAACTTGTTCCTTAGTTCCGACGTTCAGTGTAGCGTTCCAAGCCTGCCTCACAGCAAGTTTAATTACGTCTTCGTCAACCGCAGTCATGTTACGCTTTCCTTCTCCGCTTTGAGCCTAGTTTACGGAGCCAATCTATCTTCTCTACGCTATCATCGTGTATAATTGCATTCTATCATACATAATCTAGGCAAAAGATCCATCAGCAAAAAAAAATTGAAAATCTCCTCACCGCTTTCAAAGGTAGTCTTTTTATTCCAAATAGTAGAAATTTCCGGCTGAAATCCGTCAAGAGGTAAGTCAGGAAAACCCCCAGTTGTGTAGGAAATGGAACTGGCTTGAAGAAAATCCCCCGATTCCAAGCAGCTCCTCTGGGATACAACGACGTGCAGCCGCCATTTCTTTAGATCATCAAGGTTTTTGAACGATTACACTCTAAAATGAATAACATCTCCACCGGATCTAACATCAATTACTAGCAAGTAATCAATTTCTCGGAATCCGAAATCGAATTAAAATAAGCAGGGGCTGAATTGCTAGTAGACTAGGAATATCCGTAGATTTGATAACAAATATGATATATTGAATACGTAGACTGGCCTAAAAAAGCAAAAATTAGCTCTTTGTCTTTCTTGGGTGTTAATGTTAATTGTTTTTATCGCGGGTGACGCTGGATTCTAAGGCTCAAGTGACGTAGTGTCCACAGAATTCTCATTACGCTTGTAAGGCATGGGGACCGTACTCAATCCTGTACGGCTCGAGCGTGCCCTCCTTTTTTTCGTAATCGTTTTTTTTNTTTTTTTTCATACCACTGGCAACTGGGAACACAAAAAAGTGGGTTGCACGTCGGTTCAAGAACTTCGTGTTGTTCTGGATTCTTGAGAATTATGAGCTGTCGAGTAAACGGTACAAGTAAGCAACTGATAAGTTCTGAACTCCAGGTCCTTTTGTTACCTTTATATCTAATGGCCTTCCAATTCGATATATAATAGTTATAAATTCCTAAACGGATGGTCGAATAATTGTACGTCGTTTGATGAAGAAATATCTTTCAAAAGGCTCACCCCACAACAATGGCTTTCTGTGGAAAAACACTCCAAGTGTTTTTGAGGTTTCACCTTGACTTTAAGTCCCTAAGGTCCTTTCCCCTATTGTTTTCCAAGGTGACACCGACGGTGTAATGTCATTCACAAAGGAAAACATTCCCGAGCACATTTTTTCAAGCTTATCGGCCATTCACGAGTCACTCACGGCTTTCTGTCGTGGTTTCATAAAGAAAAACATACGGGAACGGTGTTTCAAGATTACAACGGTCTTCTCGACAGCTAAATACCTTCTCATGCCTAGTACTATGACTGATTCTGTAGCGCAGTGGCTGGTGTGTACGTAATGACGTTGTCGGTGACGAACCTTCTTGAGGCCAATTTCTTGAGGATAGGTGGCAGAGGAGAAGTTAGCGTGGAAAAGGCTGGCAGCTCCTCTACCCCTCTGAACCTCTCCAAAAGGTTAGGATTTCACCCACTGCGGATTAACTTTTGGAAATCGAAAACACCGTTTCCCAAATACACAACTCGTCGTATGCAAGTACTTATTACATTATTGTTTATTTGTTTATTTACTGAAATATTTCTTTGCCTAATTATCCATAGGTGAATTTAAAGAGGTGTAGCATTATTTTTAAAGTGAAGTAAGTGAGTTGCATAATTCTTCCCAAACCGGTTATTTAGATTTATTATGTTTTGTTTTTCTCAATGTTCATATGAATAACTGCGATTACGGTACACTAACAATGAGAGCAGTGGCTTGTGGAACCAGTGTCTAATCCACAGGCATAGGTACGTGGAAAGGCTCAAGCTCACTCGTCCACACGGCTATTTATTGTATTGGTTTCTGACCTCAGTCACAACTCTCAAATCCCCACGTAGCGAAGGAGCATCTTGTAGAAAAAGCGAACAGGCCTAGGTGGGGGACTTTGATCCATAACGTCTGTTTACGGCGTTCCTCTGAGGTCCCAATGCGCAACGACCACGATTCGATGAGGGTCCGTCGTAAATAGCATGTGATGATGTTGTTGTTTACTTTGTAGATTTTCGATGCATCTGCATAGGGGGGAGCACGTGATCACTGGTCTTCTGAAGAGATGCAAAACCATATCCTGCGCAGGCATTATCCCTCCCCCCTTCTGCAGCCCAGCTGGTAAGGCCAACGATATTCTCACTCCCTTTCAACACTTTTCACTAATCTTGTGGGCCATGAATTAACCAGGAACTTCATCCCTTAGGGAATGGACAAATCTGGGCAAGATTTGTTAATATTCATAGCATTTTTTGATCCTTGGTGTATACATCACGTCAAATCTGTCTCCATATGTGATTGGCATCCATCCAACCGTCCGCGAACTAGCTAATTGTCCCACTTATATTCTCCAGCTGAGCGTTATCGATGACATCAGAAAAACATATCTTTTGACATGGCTACTGCGTAGTAAACCATAAATATTATGCGATAGGCAATTTTTAGACCTTAGTTGTGCCCTGAGACCCTGTGTGTTGCGTGATTAGAATTATTTAGGCTTTAGAAGAGTTGTATTGTTAAGGTTCACTCTTACGATTCGCATTTGACTTTTATGAAGTTTGACGATCTCACCGCTGCAGATCCCATAAACACCTAAACGTCCCAATTTCCGCCCGGAAACGGAAACCTCGTTAGAGAAGCCCATAAAGCTGTTAGTGGTGGATTCTCACCAGGTGGGAGCCGCACATCCCAAAGCAAGTTTTGTCATCTAGCTCGGTGCTTGGTGACGCTAGCTTCCCACTCAACTCTTCACACCGATTTTCTTCCTCTCTAAGTTCCCAAACATTCTAGGCTGTTTTCTTTAGAAAAGCCTCGGATTTGTGGTCGTTGACGAACAACTTTAGCCATTGTTCAGCTGCGATTAACTATTGACAGCCAGTACCCTATGGAAGAGAGTAAACACGAAAACGTTTTCAGAAAATAAGCCCTCCGGGTTCCACGACTTTCTGTAGACAAATATATTTTTGAAGACTGAGCCTCAACACGTCTCAGCTACTAGTCTCAGTCATTCTTCATCTGTTTCTCCTCTTCCACAGCCGCTATTCTCACTTTGATGTTGTTCCTCGATCTGACAACTCGACGTGCCCATCTATACCTATAGCTTTCATTTATAATCACATTTTCAGTGCCACTAGTGGAATTTCCACAAATTTGCGAGTTTCAAGGAATTCATAGGGTCTATTACTGAAGAAGCCTATTTCGCTTGTTCTCCCTTCTCAAATGAATGCGACAACAATAAGCAGCACATTCTGGAGTTACATTCCTGAGGTGGGTCCTTGTAAAGCTCCCTTATGACTTATAACCCATTACGAAAGCGCCGTGTATTCTAATTTTTAACTTTAATCTTAGGGCCAATATTAATGTGTTCTTTTTGACTCCTTATGAATCCTCAATCTTGTTTTTTTCTAATTTCATTTAAGCCCCCTCTCTTACTTTTCCTCCTAGAATCTTCCAGGTCCTATGATTTACCTCGTGAAGTTTCGCCCAAGGCGAATAAATAAATAAATAAATAATTAGGTGAGTAAATAATTCAATGTGAGCAATGAGAGAGGAGGCTATCTAAAGTGGAAGCATTTTCGCGCTACCATGCCAGTGTAACACTAAGCACCCAGTCCTGAGAAAGGCGCAACCTGGTCACCCTGGACAGTATTCGATCTGGGATGTAACCCCATTGGCATGGATATGGTAACAGCACTAAAAGTCTTCCATAGGTGTGACTTAGCAGTGCAGGTATACCGGTGTAAGATGCCAGTGGTCTTGCCGAGGCCAGGTGTAGGAGCTAAGAATGTCTGGGAGAATCCTACTTCCTAATATTCCCCTCCCAATGCGACTATCTGTAAGTTTAACAAGGAAAGCAGTACACGCTCGGTAACAGGTTCCTCACAACCCATTACTTTAAGTGTGTATTGTTTATATGAGTAATTCAATTTACGAATTATATACTCTAATTCTTAACTAACATTTTGATGGCCAGACAAATGCGGTGTGACGTAGTGACTTCTTGGTTCAGTAAGTCACATAGGATCATTTGATCTCAAGAATTTGGAGACGTCACAATTAAAAGTTGTTGAGGGAAATGTGTTTTCGACAGTCACTCACTTAGTGATCGCCGTTATATAAACACCGTAAACGACAGGAACATTGTAATTCTTCAAAGTTGCTGTAGTTGTCTGTTAAGTTACTGTTAAGTTACTTATTTTCCATTAAGTTGCTATTAGGATGTGTACGTTGGTCTCTACCAGCGGGCACCTGACTGAAGGTAGCGATTTCATTCTTCATCGCACTCGCACCTGGCATAGCCTGGTATGTCGCCCACGGGTATCTCCATCCCTCTGAATAGCCGACTACGGATGCACCCGCCCTTTTAGTGTAGTATATAAAAAGGAGTATAATGCGTTCTCCTTTGGCTACGCATCTTTTTCTTCTTCCTTTTCTGATTATTAATGCCTGAATTTCACTTTTTAAAGATGAGAAACCTTAGTCATTTGTCAAGCGTCAAAGTTACTGACTTCAATATGATTGGCTGTGAATTTCGCGATTTTTTCAAGTTCTGCTTTTTCGACTGGTTCCCATACTCAGAACAATCCAGTGCATGTTATAGATTGCGATGGGAGCATTTCGTGTTCATCTAGCTTCGGACTGGTGAAGATTAAGTGGACTTATTCTCCCAAATTTTAATGCTACCGCAGTGATGTAGGCTACGATTGTTCTTCCTTGAAATTTGCTCCCAAAGCAGCTGGTTAAAGTCCTGATTCCTGCTTCAAAATCGTTGACGATGCTGGAAAGTTACTCAGAAAGATTTCCAAAGTAGGAGGGGGTCTTTCGTGCTCCCAGACTCCAGCAATTGCTTGAATTCGGGGCTTTGTCTGATCTGAGTGAAACGCAGTTCGAGAGCAAATCCAGAGACCTTCCGTATTTTAGCGGTTCATCTTGCCCCATAACTCATCTGCTCACCTGATGCTTCAAATCCGATCCCTTGCTGCTGAAAGCTTCGAAAGGGATGGGATGTTCAGGGAGATTAGAGCGAAAGGACCGAGCATTACCTTCAAATGAAATCCTCTTACACAAAATGCTCTCGATTTACGGTTTTCGATTCCTCTGAACAATAATAGTTCATTCTTTCTAATCAAAAAGTTCCACCGGAACTAATCAAAGGTGGCTGTTCACGTCTGTTGACCTTCAGTTTTGAAAATTTTGTTTTCTCTTCCTGTACCGCCGTCTGTTCTGACGACATTGTCATAAGAGTTATAAACAACTGGCTATTCATTTTCTCATAAACAAAACTGTGCGGAAAACAACGACATCAGTCGTCGGAACATTCGCAACCTCGGGTATTCGTGCCATTGTCGTGTCGCATTAACAGTCCACTTGGATGGGCAGTCTGGCAGCTTCAACGTTCGATCACCAACTGCTCCACGTCTCCTTTTGGGTCTGTTCAATTCCTTTTTCACTTCCCTACTTCACTTTTACACTTCCCTTCGCGCCGTTTCTAGTTACTCTATGGCACGCTGTACGACCTTTCCAGTGGAAAAATCTTAGAAACTGGGTTATTTGTTAAAAGTCGGGCCACGAAAGCTGTAGGAAGCTACTGGCCATTCCATTAAATTATTCTTTATTTAAGGGTATCTTTCATGTGCCGAGCTTTTCACTTCTTTCCATTGTAGCATTGAAAATCATAGCTTAACTAGGTGTTCTACCGACTAGGTATCGGGTCATATCGAAGGATTCCATAACTGTGGGGTCACTGAACAAGAAGATCGGGAATTCAGCTTAAATTATTCAAGCACTTCTGGCTGCCTGGAAATTGTTATCAAAGCAATTTCAAATTCAGGTGAAGCGCATGGCGCATTCTATTAATTGCCTTTCCATCACCGTATGGAATCGTTCAGGTTGCTTCTAGTCCTTCAACCAATCAGATTTCCCTAGATTCATTTCAGAGGGAGGTATTGTTGGAGAAGTAGCGACTACCCCAGTACCTTAATATGGGCTGATCTATTGGCCGGTCGCCAATCGCCCTGTCTCATTTTCTCCACTATTCTGATTGGAGTGTATAAAGTGGGTTCCAGTGCTTCTCTCTCAGTCAGGGCGGTAGTATATTTTATACGGAAATTTCTTAATCGAGAAAGGGAGCAGAGGAATGACAACATGTTGTGAGCTCACTTGTTCTAAAGATAACTAATACTAATATGTGGACCTCCGAAAGTGATTACTAAGTGAGCAGACAACGAACGATGACAACGGCTACCATCACTATCAATCACATGTTCTTCATGCGCACGTCATCGTCACCCCCGCGTTTTTTTGTGGTCTCCTTCGCGTTACGAAAACCGCAACAAAACAGATCGCCCCAGTGTCGTTGAGTGGTCGTAATCTTTTAGCGATTAGGTCAATCATTCTGCAATCACAGTTCACAGTTTTCGCGAGTTTTTTGGCTTTTTTGTAATCTCTGATCCTCTTCGAAATTCCTACAAATCTAGCAGCGTTCGTAGTCGTCTACTTATTTTCAAAAACGGCATCGGGACGACGAAGCTCATCCATCAAACTCCATCACCTCCACCGTTCACCGAGTGCGATTTAATCAAAAATAAGCGACTCTAAGGGTGAAATTTCAAGAGGGGGCATAGCTAGCATTCTCATTTGATAGAGTCATTCGCTACATTTGAATATGGAAATTATCTGAAAGAATCACAAGAATAAGCAACACGCGCCCTTTTGGGAAAATAATTCTTCACCTTGACACGGCCGGCCAAGCAATTATGATGCCGAACACCCAGTAGCCTTGTGGGAAGCGCCGGAATAGGAAAGACTTCTCCTCAGAGAAACATCTGAACGTTCTAGGATGAATTCGAAACATTCAGGTGCCTTTCTGAAAATCTGTTTAAATGCCATCTAAGTAAGCTGAAATGTAATTCTGGGAGGGGTGGTCGTCATACCAACGTCGTGACCATTTTGCCATCTTTTCAACTGTAGTCTAGGCACACTGGAGAAGAGCAGGAAAGACCTCTTCCAAAAAGTAGAGGGGTTAACTATTTTGATGGCTGAAGGCGTCAGGACAAAAGTTGTCTTGGAACATCTGACGTTGAAATTTTTGGATACGAACGACAAACTTCAGACCGAGTATAACTTTTCAATGATCATATGACTTTTCAATGGTCATATGCTCAGGAACGTGACCGTAACAAATTTAGGTATTATGGTAACCAATCCAGTTCATGTACTTTGAACTAGTACATTACGAATTCCATAAAATTTCTTATAAAGGACATTAGGTAGAGTGACCGGTGAAGATCGTTCTTTGGAATGGCGCCCATCTTGACAACTTTTCGAAATTGTAGTGACATTTCAGTACGTTTTTGGTCTATATATGTTCACATCCTCGTTCAAGTAGTGCCTTTTTGGCCCAGCTCCGTACTTGTGGACTGAACGGGTAACGGTAAGCCCATGACCTCGCCCGGATGTTCGCCACTTCAAAACTACCGTTTTTCTTCTACTTCCACTACCGCTTTAGATGATTTTCGATTCTTTTACTTTATCATGGCTTTCTAAAGAGGCTTACCATCGCTCATCACTAGATTTGTTTTTATCATCATAATCACGAGAACGGACCTTGAACGCGCCTGGCTTGTCCGTTACAAAAAAACGAGTAAAGCTTCTACTTTAGACTATGTCATAAACAATCGTCATGCTGGGAGGCTATGGGTGAGGAAGTTGTTTTCCGTGACTAGACTGTTGCACTTTTGATATTGTAGCTTGGAAGGTGATCCTTATTTTCTTCTGACGCCACCCTCAGCGTGAAGACACCCCATCCATCCAACTAATACGGGGTGAATGAGCGCTCCTATTTCGAGAAACTTACGAAAACCATCAACTTAGTCACCCTGTCACCCACCCAAGTTGTTAGCCGAACAGTTACCAGTTCAGTTACCGCTATCATTTATCTCAAAATTGTTTGTAGTACAACCTGAGATTGTCACGAACGGTCAACAATCCGTGAAACAGGTTTTCTGGGCGGGTCATCGAATAAGTTTCGCCATCTAGCCGTGAGCAGATTCACTCCTACCTATTCTTACAGGACCTGGGTCACGACGGCTCCACAAAATTTTACTTCCTATATTGTTTACTACTGTGCTCGCTCCTCTTCTCTTACTTTACTTACACTGGACCCCCCCCCCCCCCCCCCCCCTCCCCCCGTTCTTGTGCGCTGTGGGGGTT
>UZAF01018806.1:1470-29468 GCA_900617895.1 Haemonchus placei
TAGCTTTATGATCATTGAAAGATGTCTACGGGTCCACTATCAACAGTGCCGGTGTTGATGAGTCCGGAGCTGCTGCGCATGCTCGCAATCACTCTATCATCAACGCTGCTTATCGTATGCGTTCTATGCGACCTCCAAAATTTGCGCACGGAAGAATCCTCCACTCGGTAACAGGTATTTAGGTAGAAGGTATAATATCAGCGAAAGCATCAAAAGTTCTTAGAACGTGATAAAATCATCATGAGACTATTCTGTAGTCCTTAAGGAAAAATTCTTTATAATGCCGAAATTCGTTCCCTCACAAAAGCCGGATCCTAGTCCTTCGCACCTAATCAGGCTTGGTCAAGCGTCACCCTTACCACTAGTACGTCCATGTAATTTAAACTCTCTTATGTTAAGTTTTACCTGGAACCATCCTCATAACTTCGTTGAGAGAATAGCTTGGCAAATTTAGGAAGTAGATTCGAAATCAGATCTAAACGCAGCAGTACAGGTCTTATTCCAAATTACCACTTCAACTTTGGATCATTCCCTGGTGTGATCGAGGACTTTCTAGTAGACAGAATTCGTTCCTTCTGATTACTCATCGATCGCTGGAGAGGCGTTTTCACCCTTGTTTTTTTTGCACCGTTTATGGTTGTAGCATTATGTATTTCATATAAACGACGACTTAAAGGGGTATTGAAACACCAATAAATCGCTTATACCACAGACAATTATTTCTCAATTTCGCCCTCGATTCAACTAATTAAATAAATAAATAATAAGTAAAAATAAAGGAATAAATAAAGCCTGCCCTTTTAAGAGTTCCAAGAAATTTCAGGTGTTCACTCACGTCTCGATGAATCAAGATTTGGGAAACAACACAATGAGTGAATGAGAATTCCCAGTTTGTCTCCTATACATGAAACTGCATTAAGAATCAAAGATAAATCAACATCTCTTAGCAATAAAGTTGCCAGTCCAACTACTATTTGCAACAAAGGCACCGCTTGTAGAACGCATTGAAGATACTATAGAGGGAGCAATCCAGCTACACACTCAAAGACACTGGCGCATTGAAACAAACGCAAAATGTGATAGCATTTATTAATGAGACAGTGAGTCGAAGAAAGGGTGCCGTGAATATACGGAAGCAATAACACGCTGAGAGCAAGGGCGAAATATTCACACAAGTGCAGAAATGCCGCTTCGACGGTATCAAAAATATGAAACGAGTGTAAGGAAATAAAAATAGAAAATGAAAATTGTAATTTGTCCAGGAAATTTGTAAACAATAACTCTAATAACGATTAAGAGGACGGAGATGAACTGGCGCAATTCTCGTCAGTTCCATCGCAACGCGAGAATCGAATAATATAATAGTAATGAAGTCAGGTAGAATGTTTAGCTTTCCATTGGCCTTTTTGCAATTGAAGTGTACATTGTTCAATTCTCCGCGAAAGTGCTATCTAAAGATATACGGATTAACCCGTTACGAACACCTCCCTTTACGAACACTCTCTGCCGTATCCCTGTCGCTGAGCGGCTTCCTGCTGGGTGTGCCCGGATGTACAGTAGTGGCACGGGGTTCGAATGGTGGCTTCGGAGGAGTTTGATCCGTATTGATGGGAACTGAACTGATTACTTGAACGGGGACCTGGATACGCAGGCGGGTGGTACTCTATTGGCGGAAAGTTGAAGCTATTGAATAACAATTGTTTTAATGGAATTAGATCCGCTCGTAGTGGGATACTGAAATGGCGAGAAGGGGGGGGGGGGGACGGGGTTCGAATGGTGGCTTCGGAGGAGTTTGATCCGTATTGATGGGAACTGAACTGATTACTTGAACGGGGACCTGGATGCGCAGGAGGGTGGCACTCTAATGGCGGAAAGTTGAGGCTATTGAATAACAATTGTTTCAATGGATCTAGATCCTCTCGTAGTGGGATACTGAAATGGCGCGAAGGAGGGAGGGGGGTTTAAATGAGGATCATTTGAGAGGGCATACTGAGGGGAAGGGGATCTGCACGAAGCGAAACTGCGAGGGTCGTGGGAACAATACGAAAGCTCAGGTTCTTGATATTGTTGTCTAAACACTCCCAAAATAGTCTTGCAACCCTCTTCCCCCCATCCTCCCGCAATAGGCGCAAAGGAAAACCCCTATTCAATTGATCCCACCTTCTCACCACTTCCACTTCAGACCTCCTAAGTTCTCCCATTCAACTGCCCCACTTTCCCGCCACTGCAGCACCCGATCTCTTGCAAATCTTATTCCCCACTCAAACAATCATCATTCAAACCAAGCCCCCTTCACCCCTCTTCAGTACCCGCCACCCGCGGATCTAACCTCGCCCATTGGAATAAATATTATTCGGAATGCCCCAACCCCCTTCCATTATAGTCATTGATTAAGGCCGCCTTCATTTCCCACCATTACGAAACCCAGTTGCCTGCGAATCCAAGTCCCCAAAAGCCACAATTCAAACCGTGCCCCACTGCAGTAATCTGCCACATGCGTATCTGAACACACCCAGCAGGAAGCCGCTCAGCGATGGGCATACGGCAGAAAATATTTCTGAAGGTAGTTTTCATCACGGGTAGACTCATATGTGATCAGATAGCATTTTTGATGAGGAATATAAAAATTAGTTGCAAAACTGTCACTGGGAAGGGAAAAGCATGAATTTATGATTTGGGTAATACGAAGAGCGAAGTTTGTGGCCATGTAAAAGAAGAAATCTTAATTTATGATATGTGATACCATGAGAGCCTTGCAGAGAATAAAGATTTGCCGACGATAATAGAGTGCCTCGACGCTGCTTCCTCCGACTTAGGAGAAAAATCCTTCCAAAGATCGGAAAATGTAAAAAACGATTAAATTGCTTTGCCGTAAATTGATGTCATATTCTCAGTGGACCCTGTAAGGAGGGGTATTGAGTTCAGAGACTGTAGGAGCAGTCATCTACAGCCTCAACAGCAGAAACGAACGATTGAGACTGGACAGAACCAATCAATCATTTTCACATTGTACTGAGTAGAGTCGAGTACGTGTCACTTCTTCCTTCATTCCCTACATTCAGTCCCTACAAGCGCTGAAGTGTGCACTCCATGTACATGCAATAACTTTTCGTATACATAGAACTTAGGTGGATGACGCAACCCAAAACGAATCATTTTCTATACTTCTAGGTATCTGGTTATAGGGCTCGACCAGCTTAGTTTAATGGCATTTTCAGCTTCCGGATTACTCCACTCTAGGACGACCTATGGGGAAATACGAAGAAGACGCAATTTCGCGACGTCTGCGTGAGTTTGTGAGTCCCTACGGCGAGTACTATACACATCTTTACACTGAAGACTTCACGATAATTGGGTTATCCAGATTATGACAAAAACTGAAGGAAAAATTATGCAATTGAAGCGAAGAAAGCACGAGAATGGGTCACAAAAGAGATGAAAGGCTTCGAAAAAGTGGTTAAAAACGGGGCTGGGCGAGAACATGACCCAAATGATGTATGTATATGGGGTGTTTGGTCGAGCAATGCAATGTGGGTCATTGCGTACAGGTGACTACAGTGAGCAGGAAGTTCACTTAAGCTCATTCATTCGTGAGCATATGTCAACAAGAGCACTATTAACAGCGAAATAACACTTTTTTCCTACTCTCAAATTACTAGAGGAATGACCGCAGCAGCAAGAAGACTAGCGGAAAATAAAAGAATAAGAGTAAAACATCTCGTGATCACCAGAAGATCAGCTGATTGCATATTGAATGTATAGATCCTGGTGCGAACGGTGCAACCGGTAGGTCTCCGCTATTCTTCTGACATGTAGTGAGCGAGAACGCCGACGAAATCGGTAATGAGACTCATACTAGGTCCCATCTATTGTGTTTCTTCCATCTATACCTATCCTATCAGTAGCATCCTTTGTGCTACTGTTGGGGCTTACTGGATAATTTTAGGAGGAAATCGTAGGGATCATTTTTGCCGCGAGTTGTGCCTTTAAATACGCAACATCGGATGCCATGCAGACTCCTTCCTTACCATGTGGGTATATAACACTAAGGCGTTGTGCTTAGGCGGTCATACAGTCGATTGTGTACCAGTCGTTGTTCAAAGTTCATGGGTCGTGATGACGCTCATACATGTTCGTATGGCCGCGCTTGATTCGTCTGTTATGAATGGAACACAAAATGGAACTTTTTTCCTCTCACCCGTGAAGATTATGTGCTACCATCCTTTGCCTGTGTCGGAAAGGGAATCCTGAATTTTCGCAGCCGTTCGTGATTGTCGGAAAGCCCATTGCACCGAATATTTTTCTCTTCAGCTTTGGAAGAAACTCTCAAGGTGATTTGCAGCATATTCTTTGTGATAGCTTCCTATTGATAAATGGATGGGCGGAACGAAAATAGGTTGGTATGTTTTCAGTGGTAGGCTTGCGATACAATTCAGTTTTGAAAGGAAACCGCAGTCATTCAAATCTGGGCAATGAAAAAAAGGAAACCAATCAATCGACGGTTTCTCTCGCGTAAGCTTTATTTCTTTCGGTTGCTAGTTAAACAATTCGAAACAGGCATAGATCTCCGTCTGGGTAGAGCGCAAATAAGGCAACCTACAGTAGCGCTCAAAAGTCTTCGGTGAAATTACTCTTCAGCCGTACATTTCAGTCGTAACTCCTTTCCTACTGGATCTAATCATGCAAAATTTCTATATTTGGAGCGTGGGTGTATTATGAATATTTACCACTACTAACTTGCAATCTGATCGTGTTCCAGGTATTCCAGAGAGCATGAACTCAAAATCGACTGAAAATATGGATGATGGTCCTTCTAAAATCCCTTTTCTTTTTGTCATTTCTAAAGTGTACGAGCGGTAGTGCCGAACACAAATGATTAAAAAATATGCACATGAGGTGCGAATAAGTGCAGACGTCAAAACTTTAATTTTTGCAAAATCTGCTACCACAGCAACCCCCTTGCTCTATCTGTGGATAATGCAGCTTCGCAGTCAAATAGTGTTGGGTAGGGTGAAATATGCTCCAGTTAAACATATCCGAATTTTTGCGCGATTTGATCTACTAAGAAAAAGTTATGAACGGAAAAGATTCAAAGCATTTCACCGAAGTCTTTTGAGCGCTACTGTATATAAGCGACAGTAAAAAATGGGTCTACCTTCTAGAACAGGCTGCTCCATTTCCGACACGAATGCCACTGCGAGTACTAAAGCAAGCATTCGCCCCATCGCTAGTCCTTTAATCTGCACGTACTACTGGCGCGATCGTTTGAATATGTTGCACGGAAGGCATTCTCCAAAAATTGTCATGACCTGAGATATGCAAGCCACATATAGTAGCGCTCAAAAGTCTTCGGTGAAATGGTTCCTCAGTCGTACTTTTCAGTCGTAACTCCTTTCCTATTGGATCTAATCTTGCGAAATTTCTATATTTGGAGCGTGGGTGTATTGTGAATATTTACCACTATTGACCTGCAATCTGATCATGTTCAGATATACTAAAGAGCATAAACTCAAATTTAACTGAAAATACAGATGATTTTTCTTCTAGAAACTCTTTCCTTTTTGTCACATCTAAAGTGTGCGAGCGGTAATGCCGAACATAATAGTGAAGAAAAACGCTTATAAGGTGCGAACAAGTGCAGACGTCAACAACTTTACCTTCAGCGAAATCTGCTACCGCAACGAACACCTTGCTCCATCTGTGGATATTGCTGCTTTGCAGTCAGATATTGATGGGTAGGGTGAAATATGCTCTTCTTAAACATATCCAAATTTCGCACGATTCGGTCTACCAAGAAAAAAGTTATGAACGAAAAAACTTCAAAGTGTTTCACCGAAAACTTTTTAGCGCTACTGTAGATTAATGGAGCTTTGATGATCGTTGGACATAAGGGAATTCACGCTACAACCGCTTGTATAAAAGTGGACAGAACTAGCACGGGTGGCCAACCTTTCTAAAAACATCATAATGCGCCTGAAAAGTGAAATACCCTTCTGTTCAGTCGTGTACGTGCTAATAAAACGCGCAAAACTCCCCCAAAAGGATCAGCCTTAGGTGACCCGTCGTATTTCAAGGGTATACTTATCGCAAGTATTACACGTGGATCACAGGACAGAATTTCATGGTTCCTGAATTTAATACTTGTACAGGTTTATGAGTGTTTCCCTGCTCACCTTCACAACACCAGCTACTAATGAAACTTCATGGTGCTAGATTGAGGGGAGAAATTCTGATGGAGTCTCTGAAGTCGCCTCCGCTAATGCGTCGAATGACTGTACTATGCAAGCAGTACATATGTGAAGTTCTCAACACCACCAAAGCTCTGCTAATCTACATGGTCTGTCAATATCTTAGGCCGTGACCCTAATTGGTGAGTGCCTACCGTGCAAAATGTTTATTAATGGTCGAGTACTATCAGCAGGTTAGAGGGTAGCGATAGCTTGTTCCAGTGCTCGTAGTGGCAAATTGAGCAACCTGTTTCAGAGCGTAGACTCATTTTGTACTTTCGGAATATAGACGATTGCTTGATTGTGAGCTCCACCCTGACGGAGATGGACATTTATTTCGAATTGCTCAACCGACAATCGGAGCATATAATGCTATTCGGGAGGAATTGCGAAACGATTGCTCGCTTTTCTCCATGACTGGTTCGGTTGACTAAAGGTACTTCAGGACTAAATGGTATAGCAAGTCTGCCAGTAAAAACATACATAGTAACCCATACTATACCATAAACAAGAGATCTTCTTACTATCAGACTTCGATGACAGAACGGTGGTATCTAAACGTTTCTTAATTGCATAATTGAGCCTAATTTTTGACAAGTAAAAATCTATGGCAGAAGAAAATTCAGAGGAAGATTATGAAGTAGATCTACTAAGCTGTTTTGCGAACTTCACGGGAGAGTTCCTCGTGCAGTCCACCTTTAGCGCTAATTTCATTATCCTTTTACACCTCAGATAGATGGTTCTGAGGGGTTTGTCNATAAACAGTTCTCATGTTTTCAAAATTTATTAACAGAATAAACCAAGTGATTTGAAATCAGATTTATATTATATGAAATGGATGGCAAGCGAATAAAGGCATACAAATAAATTATGGAGCACAAGTGTATGACCGCAAGCACTATTTAGAAACTTTCCAGACAAGCTTCTGACAACGTATGTATTCGGCGAGATGAAGTGTCAACTGAAAACAATAGAATCGGTAACAAAACCACATCAATTGGGCTCTCATAGGAGCTCCAGGGATCAGATTCTGAATTATTTATTATAACTACGGGCCTTCGGTAAGAAACGTAAATGGCGCGAAATGCGTGTTACTCTCAGAATATCTTGGGCTTATGATTTAGACTAGGGAGTCGTGAAAAGCGCTTGTGCATAGTGTTCAGCTTATCGGTGACCTGGGAAGTCGCCGCGTTTCATACAAGTCTGGCAGGGAACTTTTTCATCAGGAAGAACTTTGATGGGTAGCGATGGCTCTCCTAGGAGCAACTCTCAGCGTTAATCGGGAATGGATTAGAAAGACAAGTCTGTGAAGGAATAGGAGGAGATCAGCAACAGGTATTCGTATAAACTGGACTCTAACTGTAACTGATCCTAGGGCCCACAAAAGGTGCATGGTCTTAGGATCAGTTACACCTACATAGTCTTGATTAATTTCGCTTTTTCTTCTCGAAGCTATCCAAGAGAGATCAGCGGCGTTTCTGAGGGTTCTATTAAAGAGGAACTCGATAGATAAAGTGAGAGGAACCATGAGTTGGCAGTCGGTTGATGTAAATCACCAAAAACCCTGACTGATCTTAATGTTTGAAGGGAAAGGAAAAACGCCCCGCGATAATTGACTCCTTCACGTGTTCGAATTCATTCAGGCTTAGTCGTGTGGGAAGATATTCGATGCCTTCTTCGTTCTTTTGAACAAGTATGTAAAATACACTATGTTTTCCAAGATCCACAGTGGAGTCACGCTGAGTTATACAACGGGAGTAGAGCAAAGCCTTTCATAGTCACCTGTTCAACTTCGTGTTTCTCCATACTGAACGTTATCCGTTCCCTAGTGGTTTCTTCTGGATGAGAATCAGGCAGCAATGTTCGTTCAGCGGTCAGCATAAAGTCGTTATGGAAACCACCAAACGAAGCCAGTCGATTGTATGGAAAAGATCGGATCACATCCTGAATTGAATTTTGAAAAGTTTCAAAAATTTATTCAATAAAACGAAATGATTCGAGCTTTTCAAAACGGTCAATTGCGAATGCTTAAGGAACATACAAAGTGTCGATGATCAATGACATGAACGGCCGTGTCGGACAAGGCAAGGTAGACCTTCCGCTCATTACTGGTTCTCATACCAGCCGCCTGTAGATGACATCCGAACAACGGCCATTGCCGAAGCACCTGAAGTAGAAGCTCATTTTAGTGGTAAAGCAGACATCCCGTATTGAATTGGTTCCCGCTTTTGCATAACAGCTTCAGCACGCACTGTTGCATTCCCATTGAATATCATTTTCACGGGAGTTACTGTGCTTCTTATTTCTAGCGGCTTATACAGGAACACATCATTAATATAAATGGGTAACAAGAAAAATACGTTGTACTGAAGTTCGACATGCTCCCAGTGCCCAATACACTTACACCCAGAACTGGGAGAAGGACCCCGACCGGGTTTAGTCATTCCTATTTCGTTAATTTGGAATGTCCTTAAATCAAAGGGAACTTGAAGCAACAGAACAGTGAAAGAGAATCTGTACCTGCAGGATGAATTTTATTGCGTCCGATTCGCTCATTCCACTGAGTTCACTCCAACTCGAATGTAAAGAGGACCTAGAAAACGAACTTTAAAACGTAAATGTGCCATGCCATTTCAGAAAACTCACCTTAATGACTTTAAACATGCGACGTCCAGCATTTTTGCAGGGAAGAATTGCTTAGTGATAAAAGCGAATTGCTCGTCAGAAATTGCCTGAGGTGGAGCGTCACCGTAGGAAAGCTGAAAATGGGTTGATTCTGATAGTTTTCACTCAACATTGCTGTTGATTTTCGAGAAATTCACGTTAGTTTTTACCAAGAAAACCCCCAACTCTATGAGAAGGACAATCGTTAAAAAGGCTCTAGGATTCACTTTGAGGATGTTAATGTTTGAATCACTCTCAGCGGAATGACAGAATTTGTTTTTCGTGAGTATGGTGGGTTTGGGAGTTCTTAAGCCCCATGAACCATCCTACTAACGAACCCTAATTGAGAGAGCCATAAAATCATCGGATTATTACCTTTACTAGGCGGAAGGGGATGAATAGGGTTCAGCTAAGGTCAGACACAATCTTTGGCTATTAAAAAAGGATGGATGGGATCGTAAGTCATTTCAATCATCGACCCTTTTAGAGCCCTTATACCTGGGTATCAAGTCGTAACACCGCCCGATTTTATATTCCTCTGTTGCTATGTAACTCTGCCCAAACCTCAATTCACAAAACTTTACATGCGAAAAAGTTTTTCAAAATTTTCTAGGCAGCTGTTCGGCAGCATTATAGCAACACTCCTACATTACCAATATTGAGCAATACATAGGAACACCACTATCCTGCCTACATCTCTTTTCATATAGCTACTTTTTTCCTACAAGGGCTACGACCTGGATTTGGGAGCGGTCCACGAGGCAGGAAAATTATGTCCTGGATCATGAGGATGTGTTTGGTCAGCAGAAATCGACTTTCCTTCATGAGCCAGTTCCAGGTTTTTCTGTGTCAGTTGAGTGTCAGAGAAGTCACACGAGTACGTGACAGGCTACTGCCACGAAACTAATATGAGTAGCAGAAACTTTTTATGAAAGCTCCTCCTGCTCATTATTGACTATGTGGGAACTTTTCCTTCACCTACTGTATTCTAGAAAGTTCCATGAATAAAGAAGTTTTCAAAATAACACATTTTCAAGCTACCTGTGCATAGAGTGCAGCTAGTTGTTCAGCTAATTGAGGACTTGTTGGGATACGACTGTCTACCAGCTCTTCAGCCATTCGCCATACGAGAAGCGATCGTTCCATGGGGGTCTCATTACATATCTGAAATTTTTGAATCCAATAAATCGCTTTTTGGACTTCTGTGTAGCACTCACTAAATGCCTCCAATAGTGCCTCATTCGCAAGGAGAGTGTTGCTGTGCAGTCGGGCGAAATTTTTCCTCTCAGCACATCCCTCAGTCGAACCTCCCACTCGTATAGGCAATCGCAAAGCTGGAAGAAGAAGATAGTCCACTTTATTGCTAACCGACCACGAGATGTGCCAGATAACGTTGAGCAACCCAAAAGTTTTATGTTATCTTGGTACCTTCCCAAACATTTTCGCGATCGCATTGCGCCTCTGTTAGTCATGCTCCATTAATTCCGAACTTTTCGAATAATAGGGTTTTCTTTCAGTTTTTCAAGTTCCTATCATAAATTCATATAACTACAGACCTTTTGTTTTCCTTTGAGCAGCTGTAGCCCTTTCGTAGTAGGGTCATCGATGTAAAGGGCATAGCCAGAAAGTAATGCCGGACGTATGCCGAGCTTCAGGCAGAGGGATGAGAGACATTGACCAATTTCTGTTGATCCATCAAATTCGACTACCTGAAGAATTCGAAAATTCACAGGATATCGAGCAAATTAAGTTCGCCGACGTTGGTAAGCTCTGTGAAATTTTCTGGAAGCTCTGATCTTTCTCGGGGGAGAAACCGCAAACGAACTCGTCAATTGTAAAAGCCTTTCATGATGATTGAAAACTTCGTCCAGTGATATTGTTGCCTACCCTATACGGTAATTACCCAGGAAATAGGATGAGAGCTAGATAATATGTACAACGGAAGATTATAGATGCATCTTCTTCGTTGAATAAACTACGGTCGATGTTGTTTGCGGTCGCTTTGTACAGCTAACCTCTTCACAGTAGCCGAGGGACCCTCTTTTAGTAATCATCCTTATAGCCTTTAACTACATGTAGGTGCTCACCTGATACTGCCCATTTGGCAATCGGACGGAGATCGAATGAGGGAACTTGGTACTGGTGGGATCTCTGGTTAGTACAGATGTAGTCTCGAGCCGACTCGGCCCAGCTTCTCGGCATCCTACTCGCAGAACTCGTTCCAGAGCACACTGACAGTACTCCGCCATGTTCGACTCGTCCCCGCTGAAAGGAAGTGGTTGTATATCGAATAAAGAATGTAAAAATCCGAACGGCATCAAATCACTCACGTTTTCATACACCAACGAGCGACATGCTTTTTGAGCAACCAAAGTAGAGAGTACTGTGTTGGAACGAAAAGAGGAATTGCCATTGCAAGCAGTTTCCAGCCCTGAAAATTTTGAGACTCCGATGAGTGAAAACTAGTTCTGTGTTGCGACAAAGTATTGAGTGAAGCTGGGAGCATTCGTCTTTTCTGATTTTAATGACGTCTGTCACTGTCACATTGGAAAAAGTTATAACATTTCCCTGCAGTATTTTCTGAGAGGGATCTAGGACAATGATCGCATTACCTGAATTGAAAACGGCATCGACCCGCTTGTCAGTTTGATTAATTGTGCGTAGACTTCGTTGCGAAGAAATTCATGCTGGAATGAAGACATTTGACATGATTTCCGGAAAGCTATAGCGTCAGTCTTCAAGTTTTTAAAGAAGACATATTATCGAAGGCTAAATAGTCATCATCTCGAACGATTCGAGTAGCATTTCTATTCCCACAACATTGACCTCTGAGAATCCAAGATTTGGATGAATGTACAGATCCTGGATGTTGATTATCTCACCTGCATCGCAGTCGAAAGAATGTTCTGTGCGAGATCAATGTGGTACTGAGCAGCAATTGGACGCATGAGTACTGAGACGAACAGGTATGTCGCCTAAAAGCATCACTTTACCATGGAGCATCTGAATGGTGTGGAAAGGCTTGGGAGGTTCCAAGGGAAGTTCAGTAAGGCGGTATAAGTGAATCGACAGAGTAAAATTAAGGTACCCAAAAATCGCTCAGTAACATTTTAAGTTGATTGCCTCGCCAAAAGAAATCTCTTCGAGAACAGACTCAGCCCCTTCAAGGATCTGTGGGAATTAAGCGATTACTACACATTAGTCGTGGTAGTCATTAGTGTCAAAGGAAACCTCCATTAGATCTCAGTGCTCCACTGACCTTGGCTATTTCAAGCGCTTTTTTCTTGTCGTTCCCTTCGTATTCCATGAGCGTGTCCTTTGGTGTGTCGTCACAAGACGTCAGCAGTAAATCATTCCATAATGGTGAGTCTGAATGGCGCATTTAGGGAATACCCAAATGAAGAAGCTGAAAAAGTGTCTACCTGGCTCTCCTCCCTCGGCCAGCATTCGCTGAACAAGAATTGCGAATGGGGATCCACAAAGCGTCGCATCGCCACTGGCTGCTCGCAGGAAGTACAGCCATTTCTCTTTCTCTTCACTACTCCTCAGAACTATGTAGAGCGGATCTTCGTTAGCCATCTGAAAAATAGTTTCAATTTCTCGGCCATACTAGTTAGATTGATAGACAGACCTCTATGCTGAGACTATAGGAATCCTTTTTGCCCGATTGCGAATTCTTGTCAGGGTTTTGCTCATCGCTGCTGCCACTGTACTCGTCTGAGGACATTTTCTGCTTATCCATCACTCGAGCGCCTTTCAATTGGGTAAATCCACAAGGGACCTGGAAACGAGCTCAAATTAAGGACGCACTCATTAAATGCTCGTCATCACTGAAATATGTGTACTACTTGGGAACATGGAACGGTCAAATGTCGAGCAAAATTAGGACACTCTCTTAAACCCTAATATCAGCCTCGAGAAGATTAGCGTGAAGTGATTCTTTCTGGATTATTACTGAGACCCTAATGATCACCTTCAAGACACTGTCCACGATAAGATTATGGATGTAACATTTTTCGGCTGCTCCCTTTCATTGTGAATCCCTCTTCACTATAAACCGATAGTCCCAAAACAGGAGGAAGAGGCAATCGCCAATAGCATCCTGACAGAGCGTGGCGCCCCAAAAACGCGAGTATGACTTGTGTCTCAAAGCCGAAGTTTGCCCATAACTCGCCAACCTTACGAGTCGTGGGCAAGCTTCGATCCCGGGACACACAAGACTATCATGATACATGTTGCTAACCCGTCCACCGCAGAAACAGTGGGAAACAGTGAACATGTATGATCTCACTACTTAAGTTCGTCTGTGAGCACTTTATTTCTCAGGAGAGCTGCTACGGTGGAGATCAATCGAGGGTTCCTACTTCTATGCTTAGATCGAGCCTCGAATATTGGCAATTTCAAGATTTGGGTTGGAAAGGTTTTGTTGAATTGCCAGCCTGCCACAAAATGGAGTGAAATTCATGTGAAGTAAGTTTCCAAAGCGTTCACACTGGGCCTCTAAAGAGTCACCTACATACCGTATCTTCGGCAGTCTTGAAGAACATTAGCTTGTGTCGGACCAACGAGGCGTAAACACGTTTCGAGTGGCCACACCGGACTCTTGTCATCCAGCCGCTGATCGACGCTTCTACGGGGGCACAACGAGTGGCCAGGTCTCGCAACGTTGATCCTACAAAAAATATTTATTGCAATTTCTTGAAACTCTATTCACTTCCTGCTGCATTTGGTGTGGGCATACCCCACGAAGGTACTATTAGCCCTCAAAAACCAGCTATGTCATCGAATTCGTGATCTTTAATACAAGAATCGTCGCTAGGAAGAAGCTTTTTTGTCTTTCCTCTCTACTGAAATATTGTAATAGCTCAGATGGAGCCATAGCACCCATATCCTAGCCAAGACTCATAAAGGATTTTAAAAATAAAAGCTATCACAAAAGGTGGTGCGCCTAGGTATTGCTAACCCAATGTTGAGCTTCTCGAGAAGGAAATTATTACGTTACCTTTGATGACAGCATTCAAGGTGGTGACCCATTCATGAGTAGTTCGTTCACTTTCCGTCATGAATTGGTATTTTGCCGATTGAGTTACCAACTGAAATTATGAAAGTTTTGCAGAGCCTCTACGCGCATACCGTAGCCCTCGAGAGATTTTAGAGCGCCTCGAAGGGAAGAACAGAGAGGTTCCCCGCAACGGGGAGACGAATTGAGGTGCCATGAAAGTCTCATAAAGTTAACTAGGATAAACCTTTGCTAGAAAACTGATCCAAAAAATTGCTGCATGTAATGTGAATTCCAAGACCTGTTCCGCGTTGTAATCCTCGACTTAAGTTATATGCAGGGATGTACTTAATATGCTATGGGCCAAGGTAAGAATGGTCGGTGACACACTGAGATCGCAAAGAAAAACCAGACTTCATATTATTAAAATATACCGAGAACGTCTTTCAGTTGATACTTTGTAATAACTGTTATACCTGGAAGGCGTAGGTGGAACCTTGTTGACAGATCTTCGCCACAGAAATGATGTCAGACACAACTATTTTCATCAGAGGATCCTCGCCTTTCGCATTGGTTTTCTAAGATTGATAGGGGTAATACATTATCCAAGGAAGGAGAAGGAAACTCTCAAGAATTTATTCTTACAGCGGTTCTATAGAAGCTGAGCTGATTGTTTTTGAGCACGACGAATCTGCGTTTCAAGGACTTCAGACGGGAATCGGACATTTGATTCCAATAGCCGCTTTTCTCCACCTGTAAAGTTATGGAATATCAGTTATGGAAGGAGTACCGCTACAACCCTAATTATAACTGAATTTCATCTGATAAATAAAGTTTTTACCGAAAGTTATCTACATACAGATCAACGAACACAAGCCCAGTACTATTGAAAGGGAGCACAGGGAATATTAGACTAGGATACCTAGAACTACTTATCCCGTAAAAACCAAATAAACTGGATCTCAAGTAGTTCAAAATGTATGCACTGTGTCCGCCTCGACTAATCGACCTCCCCCTCCTTGTACTCAGATCTCTTATGTTTGCTTGGGATTCAGCAAGGGATAGTTGGATGCGCATGGCGTGAAACGATGTTGAGAATACGAAAAATGAGTGCTCCTGAAGTGAAGCTCCTCTTCGTTTAGCCATACTTATAACTTAATATACTTAGCTGTATTATTCGTTGAGTTGATCAAGTCACTCGTATTAGAATGTTGCGGTTTTTAAAAAACCAAAAAGTGGGTTTACAAGATATTCTGATGGTTAGCCATTCACGATTTGAGTTTATAAGTGACTAAACATCAAAAAGAACAAAAATTGCTCACGGTGTCAAAGGAGGGTATGAGTGATGTGCGAATGTCACCACTGTGACGTGAAGCATCCGGTGGAGTGTAGTAACCGTCATCTGATGGCTTGTCTATGGAAAGATCCTTGACCGCAAAGCAGAGCCCTTCGGAAATGACCGGCGAAGCGGAGGAGAAGGAATGCGTTCGAGGAGACGAACGAGCTGACAGCTTGCTTCCGCAGGAACGTCGTGACGTAGGTGAATCGGTCTGAATATGAGCTGTTTGGATGGGAAAAAATCATGGGAGTAAGATGTCAATGTAATCCTTCAAGTGCTTAGGGAATAAGGTAATGATCTCATAAGCTGTCAATCGGTAAAGTACCCCTACTTATATGTAAAAATGAAGCCTCCATTCCTTGTTGTTTATATGTACTTCATACAAAGGCATAATTGACACCAGTTCAGGGGCTAAATGCAGAATGTCAGGCGCCCACACCCTACGAAAACGTTTCAGCCTGTCAAATTCCTTTTCAATGGCCTGTGTAGAACTGCAGAACAAGGGGCAAATTTATTTATTTACGCCACTTGCAAACAGCATTTCTCGGTGGTTAGTTTCGGTAAATTTTCTTTAATTTCGATTTATTATGACTTCTTGCTTTTGGAGGCAAATAACGAATTTCGGCTTTATGATTCCATTCAGCCTTCAGATGCTTGAAAACAAGGCCTGCTCTTCCTAATTCGTAACACCCACTCGTTTTCCAATGCTATTTTGGAGCCCATCAGCCGATTAGCTTTGCGAAGCGTCGCCGAATTTTAAAAAGCTAATCAGAGGACTTAATGAATGGTGGATTAGAGAATCGAAGGGCATGGCACGAGTTGAGATCGATGATGCTTTGCCAAGGAGTTCTGAGATAGTTGGGAATAGAAAACAAGGGTGAAGAATCTTAAAAACGATTGGAAGTTTGTTTATTTCAGTGCCAAAATGACGCGCTCTCTCATAAGAGTGAGAAATAAGCACTAAGTAAACACAGGCAAATATCATGTCAATAAACTGACAGGTGGATCGAAGTCGTACCATCTGAGCTAAATTTTAAGAAAGTAGAAGAGCTATGGAAAGATAACAAGAGAGAAACACCTGAGGCTACTACAAGTGGAATTTTGGAACTACAATACACCAGTCGGCAATGGTGCCCTTAGCGCCACCTTAGAGGTCATAGGAGCTCCCCCTAACTTCGAGATATGACAATACCGACATCCCCTAAAGTAGTGTATTTCGTGAATTGAAGCAATGCAGCAAAGTGATGGATACGCTGTTTTTTGTGCTCGCGTTTGCCGATTGGATTAGGACCTCATGGGCAACGAACCTCCAAGTTTCCCTCAGTCATTCATTGCAACTACGAGACAATTCATTGAAGAGGGACCGTTGGCTTAGCAAGCAATCGTTTACGGAACGGTATGCCTGAGCGCGACGTATTTACCGGTACGACTACCGGTTAAGCTTATGCTCCACCTCTCTGATGATGGTCAATAAGCTGGGACAGTACTGCTTGGGCCCTTTGTGAATATCATAAGTTATTACCAGAAACCATTATTGCGTTCTACATCATATCACCGAACATGATGGGCTGGGGCTAAATACAATGGCAAAACATTCTCACAGTCACCCTCTGGAGCCATTTACAGACGCCTGTCACTTCTTTGGTTGGTGGATCGAGTTGCGTTCAGGGAAACTTCGACAACTGAAGCCAATCAGATGGTCCTGGCACAAACCGTGCTCGAACCGAATAAGATCTCGATGGTCCCTTTACAACTCTGATCAAAAAGGGACACGCCTTCTAGTTTATCGATTCATAACTATTTGTTACAAACAGCATTGCGCATTCAACGGCAAGGTGATGGTTTTGCAAGGATGATTCCCTTCCCTCGAAATTCTGTAGTAGGCCAACATTACGCCTCAAATGATGTTCAGAAATATGTTTGAGATGGATCAGCCGGGCTTTTTCGATAGCCGTAGCGATCCGAAAAAAATCCTTGCTACCAGCCTTTTTTATGATAGCAGAAGCTTTGCCAAGGGCGGTGGTGCTGCTGTTAGCCAAGTCTCATTTTTCAAAGGTTTTTCTAGATCTTAGGCAGTCAACGATTTCCTGCTGTCATTTTTCAAAGCAATTCCTTAGGGCCGCATAGAATTGATATGTTCGATAGAGCCTACCGCGGTGGTGTTGTTGGAGTTTGGATGATTTGGCGAATTGGTGCTGGTGCATGGGAGGTCGCCGCAGTCGCCGCAATCACTCACTGACAAGCATTCAGACGCCAAGTGAAGCAGTCTCGACTCCTGAAAAAGACAAATAGCCGGCAGTTCGGCTTGTGAAGCATTGACTGCCATCACAGCTATTCCGCGTAAGGCCACCTACCCAAGCCTTTGGCTTGTGCTCCGGCAGTGCTGGACGTTCGACTGCCGTCTTCATGATGTCGCTATAAGTGCTCCCCTCGTCACGAATGGCAACAAAGTCAGAGAGGTTCACGTAACCGTTGTACCTAATGTTCCTAAAAAGGTGGAAGTTACAGCGTGACAGAACTTCACTGCAAGAAGCTACAAACCCTTCTCTATCTGCAGGAGAGGCAATCTCGTCGAAAATCTCATCTTCGACGTCAAATTCGTAATCGTCAGCATAAGAATTCAGGCTATCTCGTTCCATCTAGAAGCGCAGTTAATAGTTACTACGAAAAAAAAAATCGGCAGAAAACGCCTCACAAAATTATTGTTCCCAGTTAGCTTCCTCGGAACAGGAATTGGTTTTGCTTTCTCCTCCCAAGGAGAGGAATCGCTGGTCGACGATCCCTTCTCCAACTCTACTGAATCCTTCCGAAGTCGAACTGAAACATGTCAGATTAGCGCTTGGTTGGTGACTTTCTCACGGCTCTTCACCATTTTCGAGCGATTTTCTCGCAGTTACGCAGAAAACGCGTTTTGGGCCATTGTAAACTTGGAATGCAGTTGAAAATCATCACTCATTAAGGATGGAGGAGCTTCACGCTGTAGTACGGGAATGCAAGCACAAAGTCCCATGTTCAATTCCATATGTTCCCATACTACGTCTAAGATCAAAAAAGGTAATTCTTTCCAGGAGCTTTCGGGGACTAATTGATACCAGACACATCTTGACGGACTACGAATGACTCCAGCATTATCAAACGGCCATTAATTAACTCAACCATATTTGGATACCACACTTCATATGGGCCACCCAGATCCGAAATAAAGCAAATGGAGCATGCTGTAAAGCAGAAATCAGTTGTTAAGTGGGTGTGGACATATTTCAAGGGATTGGTTCAAGGTGGGCCTCCGTAAATTCGTCAATGAGAATTCGTTCAGTGAGGTTTTCCTCAATAAAGGAGGTCTCAGTGAGTAGGACGAAACCGAGCTGTTCTGTACGGACTGCGACAACACGACTTTAGCGCGATTTCTGATGTGGACTGATACGATTCCTTCGGAGGAAATGCTATGAAAACTCTCAAAACGTCTCTGTGAAAGGCGTGCGTAACTGCACATAAGAAAAGAGCAGCAACCCTTACCTGGCTTCCTCTGTTGCCGTGGCGTTGAAGTCTCAATAACACTGGCGCCAAGTTGGCGTCGCTCGCTGGTGTCGTCGCTGGTGAGACCGGAATCGTCGGAAGTTCGATTCTCGGTGTCACGCATCACAGGAAGTGTCCCCTGGAATCACATATTGGGTGACGCGATCCGGGAGTTTGGGAAAAGAAGTATTGTGCAGAAGGATAGGCGACAAGTGCACTCTTGCTTTCGTCGTTGAGGCGTCGCTCAAAGTGAGCCACGATGCCTTCCACTACCACAAAAACTTGAACGAAGCCAAACATTCACATTTGGAACAGATGACTTTAGCTTTTTCCGAGTTACAAATTTTCTCGTGGACAGAGGGGCGGAAGAAGAAAATAGGAACAAGGCGGTAGTATTTCCAGCTGTCCACGGTGTAAAGTAATCGCAATTGAAGTCTGCCGTTCCACGGGGCAAAGAAAAATTTTGAAAAAGTTGCAAGACAAGTAAAGGGAAGCTTTACAAGAGTGAATTTAGGGGTGAAATAAAATTACTGTGTACTACAAAATATAAAACTAACCGTAATACTCCTACTCATCGCCATTTCTGCTTTCAATTGTTTGCTTTTTTCAGTGAAGCTCCTCAACATCTGCAGCTGTGTCGTACATCGTAGGTTTTGCAGGCGGAGACGTTCGTTTTGGTCTTCCAACTGCAACGATGTGACATTTTGTGGACGGGAAAACATAGCTGAATTGGTCTCCCCGAGGGATTGAAGGATTTACTGCGGAAAATGGAAAACTTCCAGCCAAAAAAGGAAAGTAGGATAAGGGCTAAAGTCTGCATATGAATGTGCTTAGACAGTGAATAGCTTGGGGAAGATAAATCTTACATATGAGATAGACTTTATGAGTTTAAAAGGTAAACCAGTTAGCAGACGTACGATGTCAGCAAGGAGCAGCCGATCTCGATTTGACGGAATTCAATTTGTCCGGACGAAAAGCGGACGAAAGGAGTCAAAAACAGCTACCTAACCGATTTGCAGAGCCGCCCAGTAATGTGGCTAACTGGCCGAGTAAAGAGCGGTATGAAAAGAACAATAGGGCAATGGCTGGGTGGTGGAATGCGAGCCGCTGCTCTAGAATTAGCCTTTGCACATCGATCCTCCACATTGGGTATTATGCCCCTGCCCCCCGCTATTCCAATGTGCCCACCCCAGCATCCACTTCAACCACGTCCTGAACAAACCTGCTTCTTCTTTAATGGCTACATTGGAGACTTCCTCACTGCCGTCACTTAATTGCATTATTGAGTAAGGAAAAGAATGAACCTGGCAGTGATTCCAGTACAACCTAATATTTTGCCTTATCTATATGACCATGTAGGGTAAGGAGGTGGGTTTTCTGAAGTGTTTTATAACAAAGAACGGATGCGAAACGGGTGGAAGAGAGAGACGGCAGAGGATGTGACCAGCATATGTCTCACAAAAACTAACGGCATCTTATCTTTTCTCCTGTTTTTAGTGTATTTGCATTCAAAGATCCTAATCAGGGCGGTCGGCTGTGTAGAACCATTCGGTTCCACTCCAAAGTATGACACTTTTCAACGTCAAAGGAAACAAATATTGAGCTCACTGGCCACTTTTTTAGTTTCATGCTTCCTCATGCCAGAACGTTTTTTTTTGTAGAATACTATTGATTTCCCACAAGTTTTCCACCGTTTATTCTAATTCAGTGAGTACATCCATGTCAGAGACGCAGAATGAGATATTACCAGTCAGCCCAAATGCCCTTGTTGTCTGGCCATCGGCGTCGATGTTCATATTTTTCCGACAATCTGATTTTGGGGGCAGAACAGCTACGGCTTATTGCGTTTGTACGAGAGGAAAAAACATACTAGTTTTCATGATCATTTTGCAAGTGAAGCCGCTAGATTTGTTCAAAAAGTACGAGAAATGGGAGGGAAACAAATTGGGTGCGAGAAAATACTGGGAAGGAAGTCGGGGGAACCGATCAGAGAGTAACAGGTCCCAATGAACAAAGAGTAATCTCTGTATAGAGCGAAATTTGATTCACAGGAGTCCAAGGCACCCGCTGTAAATACAAAGGGAAGGGACATCTCTGGCGATCGAACTCGACTGAGAATACAAAAACAAAAAGCTGATTGAAGAGGTAAAAACGAAAGGCAAATTGATAAGTCAAATGGGCGGAGACGCCTACGTCTTCCATTCAAGTAGTACATGCATACAACGAAGGAAAGTAGTCGAAACAATGAGTAGATAGGGAAAATCAGAGATGAATTGAAAGTGGGTGGTAGAGGGTTTCACAACAGTGCCTGCTGTGGCGGCTACCCCCGACTCGGGCCCGTCGCCGTAATTTCTCAGCTCCTAACTGTTTAATTACTGTTACGCTGTGTCTGGTGACAGACGCAACCAAGTGCGAAGATCTCTGGAGATCTCTGTACTGGCGTCCCGATGGATTTTTTATCAAAAATATCCACTCTAGCAAAGTAATCAACAATAAATTGCCCTCGGTCCTCACAAAGGTTCATCTGGGACTTTCTACGGGGACATCTCGATCAAGGTCTCAACAACACTCGAAGAAGCTCATATTTTATGGTAGGAAAATGGCGCCAGTAACTTTTTAATGAATATTAAAGCGTGTTTTACTGAAAGAAAGGCATGCGAAGGATGGAACAGCCATGGGGATCGGTCGGAGATCCACCCAGTGGCTGCGACAATTGCAATTCGACCAAGGTAGTAATCTCAAATACTAGAGATAGATAGATATCAAATACTAGGATATCACCGTACGTCGAGAAAGAAATCGTCGTTTAGAGAGTGGCGAATTCACAATTAGGAACTCGATCTGTGGAACTTTTAGCTTGGCTCGGGTTTCGTCCCTTTAGCAATGTTGAAAATCGGACGCCAATTCAATGGAAGAGGGTTTGCAGTGTCCAACAGATATGAAGATGTTATCTAGTTGCCAATGGGCTCTCATGGCCGAGTGCGCGATACTCCACCAGCCCGTCCCATCGGAGGCCATTTGAAATTCGACCCCTCCCCTTGCACACCACACACACACACACGCATCTCCTCATCAGCACGCATAGCCATGTGTTATGGCATTGCGCAACTAAACAGTGGTAGAGGAAGTAGTAATGGGCAGAAAGTAATAACAGAAGAACACTCCGGTTGCCAGATTCCCGAAGTTCAGCTACTATTTCTTTGACTTGTATGGTAAGTGTAAGGAATTATATGTACATATAGAAGCTGTACACTGCACCTCTCTGTATATCTGGGCTCCCCAAGCTCTATTCGGCCTTTGCATGGACTTCAAAGAAAGACTCTTATATAGTTGACACTTTCTCCAGGATGAGGTCATGAATAACGAGCTCCTAGAAGTAACCTTCGAATACGCCTTGCGACCTATTCACATTCCACAGGCTTTGAACACGTAGCATATTTACTTATTCATTTATTTATTTGTTTTTTTATTTAGTTATCCAATAAAAGGAACTGCGGAATTGATTTCTACCCAAGTCTCGAGCGAACCCAATTCATTTCAAGAGTCCTCGGTGAGCGGATGCTCAGCTAAATTGTTGGATTTGTTTCCTTAAACCATAGGGCAGTAGGCAAAATTCCTGATCTTCCAGTTACTACCTCCACAACGATCTTATCTAAGTTGTCAGAGAGCTCTTAACCCAATTGAAAAAGGCAGGATATGTAATTTGAAGAAAGGAATTACTGGAGAGGAAAGAAAATGAAACGGTAGGTAGAAAGAAAAATTGTTGGGGAATAAGGCGATAATGTTCCTCCTTACTATGGGAACTGATTGAGAAGAAACATCGAAATGGTTTAGGAAAATGAAATTATGCCGGACCATTGACGGTATCGATGAAAGCCTCAAATATCTGCTGCTGCCATCCGAAACAAAGAATTCCGATCGATAACTACCAAACAACAGGAAGGAAAAAAAAAGTTCGAAAAAACTCATTTTTTTTTCAAAAGCAAAGTGGAAACAGAGGGAGAAACAAGTGAGCGGTGAGAGATCGAGGACGACGAGGCGGGGATGGCGGCCGGCGTTTCACACCTGGCCCCCCTTCACTACAGAGCGAAGACAAAGAGGAAAAATGTGCCACGGCGGGAGCCTCGTGCCCCTCTTCGTTCAACATCGATCTTCAATTAAAACGACACAAAACTGGATGACAAAGCGATGACTGGGGGATAGTCGGGCAATGATCTGCAATGAGTCAATCCATGGGCTCCCACGAACTTCCCTCGGAGCTGGGGGTAGCTTTTGTTCGGGCATTATGGCTGTGGGCACATCAAACAATAAAATGCATGAGACATGAAAGATTGCTAGGCACGAAACGCGATGCTCAATTGGGCTCGGCTCCACCAAGCCATGTTTGGAATGAGAATGCGTTCGACTTTGCAGACTATGGCGCACATGGAAGCAGAGTGGCAGAAGAGATCGGATCGGCAAAGGAGAAAGTGAAATCCATCGAAAAACTGTTGGGATGGCGGGTCTGAGATCTTGGGAATGCCGAAATGCGAATTCACCGATGACAAAACGGCGATAAGCCTTTGCAGATAGCAGATAGAAATTGGATGAACCGGTAACTACTTGGGAGGGTTACTACACCGGAAAATACATGGAGCTTCCCGAGACTAATCTGGAACCGTCAGAGTTACTAGTCAAGTGAATGCTTGAAGATGGCCAGGATTACAAGAGTCAAGGTATTAGCATGAAGTTGTCGCGGTGCCGATGATGGATACCCATCCAGCCTTGGTAAACTACTGAGTCAACGGAACCCAATGGCAATTTAGAGACAAAGTGTAGGGTGAACTAACGTCCTCGCTCAGTTTCCGAGCCATAATATGAACAGGTAATACAACCCTAGCAAGAAGGAAATCGAGATGCTGTATAGTTCCTATGCAGAATCAAGGGTGGCCTTCTCGCTCTTTCTCAGGCTCAAAATTTGAAAAAGCTGGCTTTCCACTAACTTTCTATCAGAACACTCAAAAAACGCAAGAACGAATGCTGCTCCTTATGAATACAATATGAGATACAGAAACCAAGGGTCGATCGACCTTAGATCCTTCTTCACTTACACCCACCCCAGTCGAGTGTGACCTTCTCAATGCAAAAAATCGCTTGAAGAATGGAGCGACTATATTTTATGCGGTCATCAAAGATTAACCTTGGACCACGCAGCCTACGTACGGGCGCCTGCTCGAAGTGCTACAGAGGCAATTAGTAAGAGCACAACGTACAGTAAGAGGCTCCGCTGACAGAATGCTCTTACCACGACCAGCTTCTGTGGAATAATCGTCAAGAGTTTCATGAAACGGCTCAGACATCGTCGAGTTCTCGCTGCCAAAGAAAAAGTGTTGCACGGGCAACTCGTGGGACCAGATCGTAAGAGGCGTTAAATCGGGGAAGAAAAATGCCGCCTTCAATCTATTGCTCCACATTTTCTCCACAAAAACCTTTCAAAACTTGCCCGCCGTCACCGCCATTCCATAACTTCTACTTTTTCGCGTTCGCTTCTTCTTCTACGCGAAGTCCTCATGAACATGATGAGGACCAAGAATCCACTTGGCCCAAAATCTTTTACTTTTTCAATGGCGACTATCTCTGGTGAATCATAGAGAAAGTTGATCACTAGGTGGATAAAAGGCAAGGAGAGCACACCATTTCTCCTGCAGACTGACCTCCTCCCCACTTCTCCTACTGCCCATCACCCCCGTTTGGTAACTGGAGTCAGCGCTCCGCGAAAAAGTTAGGAAAAATAAAGTTTCGATCCCAGAAATCATTGGGTGTTCGTATATTGGTTTTACGGCTATGGACGATTACAATGTGTAACTTTGAGCAATTCGCAACCTCGATTTACCGTCCCATTTAACACCCAATGTTGGTTCTTTGTAGTTACCTAGGATGGTAGGGTGATACCTTGAAACTAGCGATGCAAACGTTTTCAAACTGAGCGTTCAATTTGAATTTCAAGCAAAGTATCATTTGTACCAAACCTCCTACTAAGCTTATTAACTTACGGACTTCATGTTGACTTAAGAGATTTCTCTGCCTGAAATAAGATAACAAAGAGTCTAAAAACGATGGTGAAAAAACCGAAGGCGAGAGGGGAAAATGCCATTATTATATTAAAAAGAGATGAGCACAGAGATGTTTAGAGAAAATTTTTGGAGATTTTTGCTTTTCTTGTGCTGACGGTCTGTTTGCGTAGTATCCCGGAACAGAGGAACACTCTCATTGTTCCATCTTGAACGCCCCTTGGTGACGCATCGACTCCTTGAGATTCTTATTGAGGAGTTGGTTAAGACATTATTCAAACTTTTTTAGTTCATCTACACAGAGACTTTCGCGGAGGATTTTCTTGTTATGTACCTTCACAGACCATTCCCGAACATCTCAGGTAATTGTAGTGGTGATTTCTGAGTTCCCCTCATCAGCAGACCTAAATACCAACCTTTCGACCCAATACAAGCCAGTTTGCCTTTTTTGGAACGTATGCTCTGCCTCAACCGGAAGTGAACTAGCAGCAAAGTGGACGTGAGTATGCGACCACATGAACCGCCATATTACCCCTGAATCTTATTTTACCCTTAGCCTTGGAGCTACCTCTTTCCTTCTTCCGTTTCTCGATCCGCGCTGCTACAAAATACGTCGCCACTTCCTATTTCTGGCATCTTTTCCCTTATTCTGGTTAGAGCAAAGCTCTCCTCGATCAGCTCATCTTTCTATTCTTCAGAACCCCGCTTTCCCGTGCATCGGAGACCACCGTTTTCTTCACCAACTTATCCCGAGTATTTCTCAGCACTTGCTCGTGCTCGCAGGCGCCGCTCTCGAATCATTTGCTGGATTGCTCTGCCGGCCTAGCTTCCGATTCGGACCGTTACTCTCAATCGCTGGTTTATCATAACGTCCTCATTCTCTTGGAGTGAATAGCTGCCTCCCATTCTTACACATGGGCCAGCTTTTGCTCCATTGGCCGCGTTTGGAAATGGAAGTTCCATTCGGGTATGAGAAAAGTTTAGCATCAGAGTCTACGCTTTTTCCGACATTTTACGACTACCGGTCCAGCTGTGACGATGCGACACCTCAAGGACTATCTTGTACCGAGACAGCCAGCTATGTTCACTGTATACGCATCACCGTGATTCCACTCCTTCACGTGCCCCTTATTCTTGAAAATGTGGACCATAGCACTTGTTCTTACGAAACTGATATGATTGCTTTAGCACTTACAGTGTTCAGGAACCAAATGAACCACTTAATCCCGCCTTGTTCGGACACCTTCCTTGCTTGATGATATAGCTGAGGGGTTTCGTTTAGAAAACTTATTCTTGCAAATTAAAGAGAAGGTGGGTATGGTTTTTGGGTTTGTGAGGAAGGCAATGAAATGAAAATGTCATGGTCTCTTATTCGGGCGGTCATTCCCATTAGGAGTGGTAGATCCATGAAAGGAAGTGACACTCCAAGGATGTGTGTGCTTTTATAAAAAGAACTCTATTAACAACGGCTTTCCTAGTATCAGGTGTATAGTGGAGCTTCCCCTAAGGGTGCACTTGAGCAGAGACGCCGTTCAGAATTCACCCCCACTGATTGGAAACAATTTGGAACCTGATGTGGGAAATTTTCTCTCATTTCAAAGTAAAAAGGTTGATGTTAGTGGTGAAGTTAAGGCAATCGCTACTAGTCACCCATACAAAATGCAGAATACGGTCCAGACATATCTTCCATTGTCTTCCAAGGTATAGGAAACTCAACTCTACTCGCTTTCTTGAAGTAGTTCCTAGGAGTTTTTCCAACTGGATTTTGTTCCTGGTTTCAGTGATCGGGCGCAAAAAAAGATAGAGAAAAAGCGAAGGGCTCAAAGATGGTGCTTGAAAAACAGAAGGACCGAATGCGTAAAAGACACAAAATTCTGTGTCCTTCCTGTTCCTGTTCGCTGTTTTCCTGGTCCCAACAGATTTTCTCTTCTTCCTCCCCTGTTCTCCCTCTTTTTGTACCCTCTAACAATCGAACGTTCCCCGGGACAATATTTCATTGGAATTCGAATTCAACAGCTGTCCCGTTATTAATCATGATCATGGCATGATGAGTCCTAGACTGAGCCATAATGGCAACTAGGAAAAACTTAGGCATTTCTAAAAAGAGTTTATAAGAAGTTTGAAGAAGGACCTCACAACAGATAAGGTTTGAAAAACAGTGAAGTGGAAAGGGAAGAATACCGAGCTTCGCTCCATAATATAGCCGATGCGTTCCCAATCCTAAATCGCAAAATCCCTTGCAAACTTTCTTTTCAAATGAGGGACCAGCTGCTAACGATCAACCCATTATGTATGGCACAGCGCCACGTGGAAACGTCGGAGAATTTCACTGACTCGCCGCAATCCATTTNATGACTCGAAGACGATAATGAGGCTGAAAGCTGTAGGATCAGTGCAGCAAGTCTCGTATGTCACCTAGACCTGAGGGCCTGCGAGAGGGACTCCACGTACCTCCCATATTGGTGTGGGGCAAGGCGCTGCTCGCGTCTATTATTCCTCCATCAGGTGTGAAGACACCTGCAGTACTTAGAAATACTGCTAAATGAGCAGCTTATATTTGAGCCTATTAAACACATTAGATGATTCTTCTCAATATTGAACTCTTCTCAATGCCCTATAAACCTCGAACCTCCTCGGAGCACAGATGTTTACGTGCAACTCATTTGAGGGAATGGGAATGTTGAAACAAACATCATACCGTGCAATGTGGAGCAGGGCTTTTGGTACAGCGCTTGGTGGTTTTGGTGCATACATCTTCCAATATCCTCTGTTGCAAGCTTTTTAGGGCCGAAAACGAACAAGTTAGTACGTTTTGATTCTTACTTGCTGTAGCGTTTAGTTTATTAACGACGTCATAAGTACTTCCGTTCCTCTGCTGGACTTTATTGAACCCCGTGCAGGCCTAAAAGTCACAAATCGAGGGATAATTTTCAAGTATTGAGCATCGTAAGAAAAAACCTAAAAACTGCACTCAGTGGTCTTCTTCAACCAGAGCTCTGAAAGCAGCTTTGAGAGTCATAGAGCTAATATAGCGCTAACCTTACTGCACACGACCTTCCAGCCTTTAGAGGTCAACCGAGTGGAGCGTCAAGGCTAAGGCTATTCTCACTATATTAGGCACAAAACCAAAACAAAAGTCGAAATCATCAGAAAACAAGAAAAGAGAAAAAACTAGTAGGATGCACGTTGGTAATGGAAGAACA
>UZAF01018807.1:0-19150 GCA_900617895.1 Haemonchus placei
ATGAAGGAGCGTAAGTTATCCGAAGTTCATCCAGAAAGCTAAGTATCAGGGATGGGATTCATATTTTCTCTTTTTCCCTAGATTTTTTAAAGATTTGTTTCTTAAGATAGGCAATACATCATCTGAATCGTGCACTGGAGGCGAAAGCGGGATCGGCCAGAATCGAGCACCTCGCTCTAGTGTAACCCTTGGTGTTATCACCCGCCTGTGATAACGAGGAGGAGAATTGTAGGATACAGATTAGAAGATTTTAAATGTGAACAAATAAGTTGGAATCAGGATATGAGAAAAGAGACAACTTCTACTGTCTACTGCTTCTTGAAGGCACTAAAGAAGCTTCTTTCCCGCTGGTTATACGCCTATTCAACCAAGATTTCCACCTAAGATGTCGATCTAGACCGATCCAACAGCACCACACCCTAATTCCGCACATACTATGCGATCAGTGACGACCTGCCCCATTTTTACAGACGACTGCCCGAGTTTTTCCCATTAGAGAAATCAAAAGCGACAGTCCGACAAAATGAAAGAAACCGGAAGCCAGATTTTTTTGGTAAGAGAAACTCTTACACGGAAACTTTTCGAATCAAAACAAAGAATAGATTTTCAGGACCCTACGGGAAAGTTCAACACTTCTGTCATTGGAGAAACATTATGACATTCGAAATGGTCGTCCAGGATCGGAAAGGCAGAAGACATTGTAAACTTGCTCTTTATGGTAATTGTTTATTTTCATACGGTAGCTGCAGATTGGTGAGAGTTCGCATATACAGTGTAACTGACGGTGCATTTGCTGGTGCTTTTGCTTTGCTATTTGCTTGATCTTTACTTGGGGTTCAATAAGACGTTGTGGGACTTGAGTTCTATATTAAACTGACCTTATATACATCTCAATTCAGTACTCTTATTTGCCTACGTACATCAATGACTTATCGGATGATTTGTCAGAAGGTATGGTAGTGCCATCACTAAAGTTGAGGAAACGATTTTGCCAGTCAACTTAATTACCTTCTACAAATCCTGCTGCATATCCTTGCATGTATGGTTGGGTAACTCGTGGAGAAACTTCAACTTCTACGTATGCCCATCTGAAATTGAAATCACATTGCAGACTCTACGGTTCAGTATTCGGTGGAATCTACTATGGCATCAATAAGTCAATGAAATCGACTCCGTTCAACTGTAGAACGTAAGTTCTCATATGAGTTCTTATATGCATCATTGTGTATTACATGGTGGAGCGCAATTACATGAGTCATAGGCAAACACACACATACCCCGTCTCATTGATTTGGTTGCTATACTTCACCTTCGCCACGTTTTTCAGGCACAGATTTTCTTGTCCTTCATATTCTTTGAAATAATACGACTGGCCGTAATCATTTTCGCAAAGACCAAACTGAAACATGCGATTTATGAAACAATTTACGGACTATTTTCAAATAACCAACCGTTCCAAATCCATCGAGCTCCGAAGATTTTTGTGTCTTTCTTGTCTTTTGTCCAAATGTTTGTAATACGAATAGCAGGAAAAGCTGTATCAAAAGGTACTCCTTCATTATTCAGATGTTGGCCAATGCTCGCTCTCTATATCGGCTGGCTGCTGATCCGAACTTTGAACGGCGATTCGCAGCTAATCTTCAACTGCAACAGGTAATTATTGTGCACTATATAAACACATAATTTTTGATTTAAATTCGTAAATGATATTTCCGCAACGAGTAACATGCTCTGTTAAAATGTAAATGCAAGTGTGTTAACATTTACTTCGCCGATATTTCTAAGTTGAAGCTAGGTTAGAACCCTCCTCATAACGTTTCGAGCATGACAGAACTGGGAAATGGAAATTTTGTTTTTCATAAACTAATTATAATTCGAAGATCCCTAGTCATCATTGCAAGTACGAGTTGAGTGGTATCTTGTCCTAGCGATACTTGAACTGCTAGTTACTAATAAACGGAATTGCAAAGTACAATAGCATTTTCTTTACAACACTTATATCAAAAACAACTCCTACATTTGTACCAATTCGGGTGTTGAAACACGGGAAATTATGATGATTACACGTGATAGAGTTGCACTTTTCATCAGAATAGTGATAAGATCGTTTTTGAGAGAGACAATTAGTACACTATTTTAAATGTCAGCACGTCTTACCACTCGTTTTCAAAGCACAAATGAAAAACTTGAGGTGAAGGGCATAGATTGATCCGGGGTTCCTAGGCGATTTTGAAGCAACAAGTGTTGCTGTTATCAGCAAGATCCAGCGGGTAGTCAGGTGTTTTTAGGCCAGCCAGTACGACTGCGAAGATGGGAGCTTCTAAAGATAAATGTGAAGGTTTAAACGTAGTGATGACGCAAATGCGATTCAAAAGGATCTTGAGCGACAGGATCTGAGATGCATTTGTTCATCCTATCGAGAAGGTCACCCACGTGAAATCGTCCATTCATTGATTTGTGTCGTAGCGAACTTGACATCCTTTTACGTCCCTGTTTGATGAGTATTTTCGTTCTCGTTCTCCCTTGTTGCACTTAGAAGAACTGTTGTCTTCGAGGCTTTTTAATGGGTGGTCTCAATTCAAAAGCAAGTTTTTTTTACATGAAACAACATCCCATTCTGTGCCCATTCAATAATCGAAGTGTTGAGGTAACATGCAGGTTTTTAACAGTAGATGCGCGCCGCTTGTGAAGGTTGTTTGGTGCTGATCAGATTGCAACAACTCGCTTGACTATTCTGAAGTCCTATTTTTTTTCAAGCGAAGATAGATTTCCGGGGCAAATGTGGTAACTTGGAAAAGGTGTCCTTCGTGCTTTTCAAGATAGGCAGCGTTCTGTTTCTAGTTTGCTATGTGCGTTTAATTATACTTGTCTAGCGCTTGATAACGAAATCAATATTGTGCCGTTTATGCATTTAAGTTTTTGACGAAGCAGTCTCCAAAGGCATCGATTACCATAGTTTCGATTCTTTCGATGTGTTAGTTTAATAGTAGTGGGATGCGTCTTGCTCGTTTAGCTCTGTTAAGTCTGTAATTCGCTGTGAGTAAACCATTTGTTCTCACTACACAAAGGCTGAAAAGAACGCTACCACAAAATCCATAATGTTTTGGTTGATGGTCGGAAAGTCACAAATTTATTTCAGGATTTCCGTTGGCGGCCATGCTATGCAGTTTTGAAAGCTAATCTTCTCTTCGCGTTCAACAAACAAGATGATCCGGAACCACCATTTCTTCTTCTTATAATTGAGGATTGTTTTATTGAACTCTGTGATGAAAACAAGCTCGGAAAAGACTTCACTTTTGAAATTAAGTACAAAACGTACGTTCTTCTTTCCTTTTTCCGTGCCACAATTTGTTTCTATTTTTTCTGAATCATATCTTTATTATAGAACTGGTCGAAGTTTTATTTTTGCTGCCGAAGATTTCAAAGCATTGGAACGTTGGGTATCATTGTTAACGATTACACCAATCGATTATATGCTGCTTTCGAAGCAGTCGTTCGCCGAACAAATTGAGCGTATAGAAGCCTCCGAAACGTCCTCCGAATCCGGCACTAAGAACTGAACCCTCTTCTTGCAAAACTTCCACAGAAGAAGTGTTTCTTTCTTTCACTGACTTTCCTGTTACTTTTATCATTTTTTCATGGTTGCTCTCATCGCTTTCTTTACATAATCATTTCGCCGGGTATTTCTAATGTGATTTTATCAATACGAGAGCCACATAAATAGTGATATTCACACATTTGTCCATTAGTTCAGGAAAGGGTATTCAGCCCTATATTATCAGTCTTTTCCAACAAATTTGATTCTAAATAGGTGTTTGAATGTTTTTCAGTATAACAATTCAGATCAACTCATTACCGTAGCAGATCGAATTACTTAGCATTATGCCGGTGAGCTTTTTGGTTTTTTATCTACAGTTCCTTACTACAGTTCACTTAGTATCAACGCAATGTATGATTAAGGCGTATCATTCGAAAATAGAGCCCGAGCTCTTGGTTGCAAACATGGCGCTCCTGCCACTGCGAACTAATTTTAAAGGACCAGCACCAAGTATGGATCACTTTATTAATGTACTTTACACAGTATATCTTGTTACGTTGCTTCGCAGGAATTTATTCTGCACAATCAATTAAACAGACGATAGGTAAACCGATTCAAATAACCATCACTATTTCAGGAGTTGATGTGGAAGTGGATATCATCGATGAAGCCCTTATGTATTTCAAACCTAATATTTTCTTTCGTGAATTCGAGATCAAAGGACCTTCTGATAGAACTTTGATATATCTCACATTGTACATCACAGAGTGTCTTCGAAAGTTGCAACGGGTACGAATCGTGTTTCCTTTTATATGAGTGTTTAGAAACTATTACTTCCCAGGTTAGTTTCTTCATGTTTAAGCGGCTGAATATTTAGAGTCCGAACAAAATTTCTGGTCAGAAGGACCTGGCAGCTCTAGCTTTGAGCCATCAATTGCCTATACCTGGCGAAGCCGACTTTCCCTTGAATAACATGTACAAGGTGAGGTGCTTCATCTTTGTGACAGTGTAATTAAAGTGTCGTGAATGTAAAGCGTTTTTCGATCATTAATTTTTCTAATAAATTTATTTCAGGCACCTGCAAACAAGCAGGAAGAAGAAACAATGCGCGCATATCTGCAACAACTACGGCAAGAATTGGGCGTAAGGCTATGCGAGCTAGCATTCCCTGATCCTTCAGCGAAACCGAGCAAGGTCATTACTTTTCAATTTTTTTGATTTTGAATGTCCTTGATATATTTCTCCACCGCTTCGATTGCTGCTCTACATTGATCAGTGAATAACGGTTGAGTTACCTTTTATTTGCTAGAAAGAAGTCGTCTCTTCACGTTTTCCCGTAAGATGCTGCTGTTACTCATTTCCCAACAGTTTCCGCGAAAAATGGAAAAATGGGTATCTCGACTTTGCTCAACTATTTTCTTTCTCTCTTCTTCAAATGCGACATAGTACTTTTGTTTGTGTACCAGTCCGTATTCTTAGTTTTACTCAAAAGGAGTGTCTGTGATTGAATCGCTGAGCTCACTAAAAGTCTAAGCAAGCAAAATTCAGCAAACCACTTTCATGTATTTGGCTCTTCTTTGATTCCATAGCAGTACTTGTCAAAGAAATGCAAAAACCTAATCTTATCGCATATTACGGACGTTTTATTGTTCCTTACCATGCACTAAATGTCGTATGTGTCTCGGGACCTTAACGTCAGATCATAGCCTTATCGAAAACATGTAAACTATTGTTGTAACAAAAACCTTGCGACTGCGTTGTTGGGTTGATTCTTATTTTCTGAATGATGTTATCCCAACTCACTTTCGGATGAATGCGAGGCTCACTTTTCATGCGTTAGCACAATTCACTCGAATCACAAGATTGACATACGTTTTTGAAAAAATTGCATGTTGTGTTTTAAAGTATTCAAAAGGTCCGGAAATATTGTTGATTTCTTTTTGACGTCTGACTTCTTCATAATTCCTTGCACTTTGGTGTTATGATTTTATGGTTCGTTAACACAGTCCAATCAGTAATGAGTTACTAAGTACATTATTTATAATGTTACCTTCCTAGAATTGTCGTCCTTGGGTACAATTCATTTCTTTGTTGCTCATTTATTTATTGCTAGATTAAGAAATGAGCGATTCACTATTAACGACTGAGTCTCTTGGAATGTGCAAAGTATACTTTTTTTTTGCAGTGGTGGTTATCGTTTTCACGCAAGCGTTTCATGGACAAGGGACTCGTTAGTCAAGGAGTCATTCTCTAATTACGTATGAATACATTTACCTAATCATAAAATCATGTGATTGTACCGCACTTAAATGCGTTAATTGACCACTGATGACTTTGCTTTACTCAATATGTTCAGAAATTTGTTGCCTTTTTACTGTATACAAGTTATTGCTCATTAAAATAATTAACTGATGTTGTTTCTTGTAAAATATGAACAGCACCCCATGTGGGGATTTGTGAATGGTAAAGGAAATCAATGATTCCAACTCAAAGAGTAAATCGTTACCTAAAGGATCGATATGATGTATTCTCAAAAAACTGCAGTGAGACAGCAAGATATAAAGAGCTAACCTCGAAGAAAGGTTGAAAGATCATGGAGACCATGTATTAGTAAAGGCTTACAAGAGGGTTTCGCAGTTTTCAGGTTAAGATTTAGGTAATAAAACCCCTTTAGTTTTCCGAATTACATTTATGGCTTTGCCAACATCGAGCATGAGTGCTCCACAGAGAACAACAAAGGGTGCTAAACATGTGCTCATCCTTTTCGTAAACGTGGGTTTCGGACGCTACCTATTCCTCTATTTTCTAGATTTTCTTGAAGCTCTCATGCGGCCTCGGCATTTTGGATCGTCACAATGTTGGTCTTGGTACAGAACATTGGTAGGTATCTGACTCCTCAGAAATGTCATTTCTGTCGAGCCAGAGCATCTTGCACCAAGTTATTCTTTATGACTTTGTTATGCTCCTTTGCGAGCCGATCATTTCTCTTTCCGCAGGCGGTATGCGGTATAAACACAGCTAGAACTCTCTTCCGTCGCGTGCGGCTGACGTTACAATTGTGATGTCGGTAGAGTAATTGCCGACCATCGACCTTCGCTCTTATGTCTTTTCGCCCCTACCTCCACCTGACTCCCTTGTTTTTGTTAGCAGTTTTCGAGAGCGACGTCGAGAGTTTGGACAAGCACTTCCGCTCTGTTCACATCGATCTTGACCCTCAATGTTTAATGGTAAAAACCTGACCACAAAGATGTTGTAGAGCTTGAACACGCCGACGCATAAATAAAATTTCTCTACCAACATACAATAAATACCTTTTACCCGTAAACATGCAACTCAAAGAGACAAACACAAAAGCCTGTCGTGCGACTTTTGTGACTGTGGTGACTATCCTTACCCATAAGCCAATCTATAAATCAGTGTTTTTGTTTCCTTGATATGAACACGGGTGCAGTAGTACGCCATTTGACCCTGCATCACCTTCGCTCATTGGAACTTATGAAAACGATGTCGAAAAAGATTAAAAGAGATTATTGACCCATAACTACGCTTGTCTAGCTCCTCTTGAAAGTCGCCCTAGGTGACAACTCAAGCGGTAGAAGTTAGAAGTCCAATCAGTTCCGACCTTTTCAACAAGAAAAGTTATACATTAAGAAAGCACCAAAGCAACACACTCAACAAACACACCCAAAACGGTATAGCCTGTCGATCGATTGATCATTTAAGCACATAAAAAACTACCCTATACCCCAAATCACTAAATCTTTCTAGAAACCCTGTAAATAGTTGACGCATTCCCTTTCTAATGGGTTGTGCCTCCATATCAACGCACGCCCGTAAAATCAAGATTTGAATGCGCGCAATTATTGATCGAAATCAGGCAACATCGTGAAATGGATTTAAATGATCGTCAAGGCGGCGTCAGCGCGCATTGTTAACCATTTGAACCGTCAGCGTCTCCCGTTCTTGTCCGGCATAGTAAGCAACCTGAGAATGACGTCAACTGAAGTAGCTGAACAGCTTCAGGAGGCTGTTTCTCCTGTGAAGGTGGTTGAAGGAAAGGTTAGTGCTGTTGTTTTGTTGTGATAGCGGACTTGGTAATCGGGTGTTGGTATAGGTGTGCCAAACCTAATTGCGTGGGATGTGTGGGGGTAGGTTTGATCCCTTGTACTTTGGATAATTGCCTCGTATGGGCTAATCGTTCTGTTGTAGGATGTTGATGAACCGCGAAGTCCGAAGAAGAGAAAGCTAGAAGACGGAAATGAGGATGTGGCAACAAAGAAACTGCGTGAATCCGAGACAACTGAGACCAAAGAGGTGACATCTACCGAGATGGGCAAATCCGAAACAGCCGAGATCAAAGAGGTGACACCTACCGAGATAGGCGAAGCCGAGAAAGCTGAGACGGAAAACGCACTGGATGAGGTGGCGAAAGAGGAACGAGCAGATGTCAATCGTGAAGGTAGTGGTACAGAGTTGCAGGACGCCGAAGATACTATTGACATCGAAACAGTGGAGCCGGATCCAGTAGATTCTACCAAAGCAGATGTTTTGCCTGTAACAGAGCAGCCGGGCAAGGAGTGTTCGCCTGAGGACGTGGAGGAGGCGAGCAGCGCTGTTGAGACTACTGCTGAGAACAAATCAAACTGTGAGTTGTGAAATTTCAATACATTAGTATTAGAAAGGATATATAGTTTCGTTCGATGAGTAATTTTTCAGGTGATGAGACGAACGAAGCGGAGCCAAAGAAGGCTGACGAGCAGGAATCAGATCCCGAAGTCGCTTAGGCATGGTCTAGTTGTTGATCTCTCACGTTTTCTATGTTCGTAATTTGCTGTAAAGTTGAATCATGTATATTATCGGCATGTGAATGGGATAAATGTTGCAAAACGTTTTCGTTGGTTTGCTTCGTAGGGTCACCCAGCAACGTCCGGCGCCCATTCGTGGTATATTTTCAGTGCTGTTTCTAAAGGGTGAAGGGTATGGCTTTCTCTCGATGGAGAAGTCGGTTGGATCATAGTTTATTGTCGCGCCTCATGTGAATAGCTGTTGTACGGAAGCTTGTACTAGAAATCATAGGTGCAGCTGCAGCTCTAGAGTTAGATAAGGGTTTTGCCTAATTCACGATGAGCTGGATTTTTTGTCACATGAATAAAGTTTTATTAGTCCACGGATGGTATTAGAAATAACCTGGTCACGTCGGAGGCAACATTGGTATCCGTTATGTTGCAAGCATTAAGTCGCTCCGTTACGAGATTGAAGCGGTTGACGTCATCGACATTCTGAAATTGGTTGGATTCGATTGGGTTTTATTACCGCACAACTGTAATGTTACCCTTATTTTTGTAAGATCTGCTGGTGACAGTGCTGTGACAGCCTGCACTGTTGCATTGGGAGCGCTGGAACTTGTGAAAGTCTTCATGATGTCGTTGAAAGCAAGCTCAAGGACTGCCCGATCCGTCTCGTTAACGGCCTTAAAAATACAGTAACAGCTTTTACAACTTAAGAGGATCATGGTTGTGAGATTACATTTTTCAAACTTTCTAGTAAATCGAAAAAAATGTTCAGGATGGGGGTGTAGTATAGTGACAAATTCGCGGATCGGATACCGCTCAGGCAGTTCAGGCCTTCCATCTCCACGAAATCCCTTTGTGTGACCACATTTGTCCTGCGGGATAATAGCTCTGATCTGTATGTCGGTGCAAATAGTTGTGTAGTCCTGCCTTCGCCTTGCCTATAACTGCCCTACGATTCTCATTGGAAATCGAATGCAGAGCGCATCCCAAACCGTGATTGATTAACGGAGGGTTTATCCTCAATACTTTTATTCAGGTTGTGTTATTGTGTTGTAGGAAACCAACAATCATCGCTGAGATCCCTGAACTCTCCAAGATAGTCAATGCTGGAAGATTTCTTCTCTAATTTCTACTCCTAATTATGCAATATGTAAGTCTTTTCTACAGTTTGATCCTTACTTTTCCTTTCCATTTAGTAATTTGCTTTACCAGCTACACAGACATAAGAGGACTGTAATTAAGAAGGTCTATATGGTTACTTACACTAAATCTGCGTAGATAAAAAAATCGTTCTCCGATTGTGTCGTTCAGATTATCCATTGTGTTGAGTAGATCCTTATCACTGTTGGTCAGATTGTTTGTTACTAAATAAACAATAACATATGAGTAGTCGTCAAAAGAGTACGAGAGCAATTTTCGCGCTTTCACTGTGGATCCTATTTCTCTTCATTCCTTGGAACGAAACTCTTATTTTGCCTAGAAGTATTTGATGAAATCTCCATCCTAAACTTTTGATTGTAACTTTAAATAAATTCTAAATTCTAAATAGATTCTTGCACGCAATTTATAAATCGTAACAGGTCAAATGTGCACGGGCGACAAATCTTCATAATCAAATGTGAAATAGTTACCTCCTTGGGCGACTAGAATAGCATCAGTATGATTGTTTAGAAATGCCTCCATAGCAAGGTTTTCATCTGGATTGCAAATAAGGTCAGCCTAAAAACGAACTTTGGAAGGTGATCCAGGGAATGGTTTTATGTTTAAACTCGAAGGAGTTTTCCTTTCTTGCCTTTTTCTAGCCAATCATGATCGTGAGGAAGGAGTACGCTATGGATCTAAACTATAGCCGCACTTTTGGTGAATATTAGATGGGATACTCAACAGTGGGTGAAAAAATCATTTCATGCCTGGTCTTTGTCAGCACTAGTCTAGTAGGAACTTGCCACGATGCGGTCCTTTCACATATTACTTCTAAATGAAAGAAAAGCAAACTAAGCTTGGTTGATTTTATCGGGGAGAGGAAGAGAATGTGTAGCATAAGCTCTACTGCTCTCGTGGGTGCGCCCCTGTACAGCTGCATGTTTCATAACTACTTTTCCTTTCATCTTTTCTAAGAGGTTGGGAATAGGGTTGTAGTCGCGAAAAGTTCTAGTTTTTCTAGTGATCCTTACCTCGGCATCGATTACATCCCTAATTTTGTCCACCCTTCCGGATCCAACATATTTGTCTAGCAGTCGTCTTACGTAGAGGTTCACCGAGCAGGCGAGTTTTAGTTTTCCCATGCACGTCGAAAGCGCTTCCTGAATGCATAAGGATTAAATTGTATGACTAGAAAAAATCATTTGTAAGGAAGTACTCGTAATTTTTGAAAAATAGTAGTTTGTGTATTTCCTGTGTACCTTGTTTATTGGCGGGGTAGTAGCTCTGGAGGTTGTAGGTTCGGTGGTATTCTGGATCATCATTGGAGACACTGGTGGTTGAGGTGAAAAGTCAGCTACACCTGCTTGGCTAGTAAGTTGATTAGGGGGGAGGTCAGGTGTGTAATCAATGGAGTTGACTTCATTTGGGAATATGCTATCATGGGAATCTTGAGCGAAAGTTGATAGGGAACAAAGCAACAGTATTGGAATGATCATTATAATACAGGTGAGAAAATAAGGTGGACTTGGCCGAATGCGGAAGTCGAAATATTCACGTCTCCGTCTGTCGTTGTTGTTGTTTCAACGTGATACGGATTAGGGCCTACTGAAAATAATGAAGTGATTGATGTGAAAACAGTAACACCCTGGAATCCTTCCAGTTCTATAAACTCGATCAATTATCGTCAATCGATCTCGGGCCGGATATGGTGCGAGAGGAGTGTGATGAGTTACTCGTGACAGTCGCATGAATGAGTTCGTCAGACGCAACGATATAATCGCTGTATTTTACTGTCGAGTCCAATAGGATAACGATAAAATAACAATCTGCGTGAGTGACGGGCTTTACCACACAAACAGAGGTCTGTTTTCGAAGCTCACAAAGCTCACTGAGGTTTGTCAGATACTTCGCGCAAGGGGGAGTTGGTTTTTTACTAAAGCCGATGGTGATTCGAGTAACTTTTGATTGGGCGCTAAATCATATCTCCGCAACAAAAATTATTTGTCCTATTCACGTGGTTGAGCCGAAGATCCTACAGCTTCTCTCTTGGTCCTCACGATTCTTTCACTAGTTCACTGCCTCCCTCGCACAGTCAACGCCGCTTTCCTTAGATGGTCCTATCGTACTATCAACCTATCCACCTCGTTTTTTGCTACGTTTTGGGATTTTATGATCGTGGACAACGCTTGCAAGCAGCACATTGTTTTCTATGAAATTGTCTCTGAAATTTTCTGGAAACGCGAAAAAAGAAGGGAACGGTGAGCCTAAAACCTACCTTGACTCACAATACCCAAAACTCGGGTGGGGGCTTTGTACGAATACGGAATCGTTGTTCTCAGTTGAGAGTGCTATCTAGTATATAGGGCTCAACCTCATAGATATCTTAATTGGTGCTCATCCTCTTATGTATTCCTAAAAGACTATGTAACAACTATGTTCTTTTCGTAATTGACTTGCACCCTATTTCTATTCATTTTGTTCAAATAGTTCAGTTTGACCGCATTTGGGCCGAATCACTGATGATATCCCGTACACTGAGGTACCCTATCGGATTCAGATGAAGTTCTTTTCTGTTCAAGTTCAAGTTAGTTCGAGGTTTTTCCTCTGACACCCAGATCCTTTTGGTCCACAAGGCTTTTTACGATTTTGAAAAAGTAAGCAAACCTGTTTATCCTTCAGTTTTCGTACCTCCTTGCATTTCACGCGACATTTTCATTCCAACTAATCTTCCAAATGAAAGAACTTCTAATTGACGCACAAAATCCATCGCATCTATACTTACCATTTCACATAACCTTGTACTAGTTTAGCAATGCAGCAATATTCCTGCTGTACTGACTCGGGGTTGTCTTGTACGTCTACTAAATGCCCGTTCAGATGCGGATCATCGTCCTGCGCGTCTTCAGTCATAGCGACATAGAAATGTTTTCTTCAGTCTATTAGAATTGCGATAATCGGGGTGTTACGGTATAAATAGGCTCACTTCATTTTCTGTTTTTCGGCTGATGCTTCAGCTCTATACGGGCGCCCTTGTATTATCAGACTAGTGATGGATAATGTACATTGTACTTCATATAAGATAAAGCTCATAGATATAGAATCTTCATTTACATTCAATTGTAAACATATAAGGCGGAGAAAGTCATGGATGAAAGCTTAAGCATTTGATGTCGGCGCCGAATTCGGGGATAAGCCGTACACCGACTGAAAATAACCCGTACATAAGTGGCTGCGGTTGGAGAGGTACCCGATGGAGTCTCGCCTTGATCGTATGCGACAGATTCCGGGCAACCTCAGTGATTATGCGTAAAGGTCTCATCACCGAAAAAGTACAGGAAATACCATCTACATACATTTTCCAAAATCTGTTACTTTCTTAAGGCGACGATTGCTACGGATCCATGTCGCAACGAACCCATAAAGCGTGATCATGGCCCGGTTACGTCAGCCAACGGAACAAATGGCACTAGAGGGTAGTCCCCTCGCTTAAAATACGAGACAACTAATAGGGTGATGCTTCAACAATACAAAGAGAAACAACAATGAGCATAGAACGTAAGAGATTCGTATTATGGTGCGAAATACAAAAGAGAAGCGCGATGGACGGATAGAGCATGTCCGCGTTCGAAGAGGGAGGGCAGTCAGCGAGTAACACAAATTACAATACAAGACATGAGCCATCTTACAATCTCTAAGCGTTTTACAAGCCTAAACATACGAGAAATCACAGGAATCGTTCAACCGGATCATTATAAAAAAACAAACTCGTACGAAAAAAGAATATAAGCCTATAGAATCACGTTCACACGACATTGCCTTGTAATTCTACGACATATATAAACTGACAAAATCTAATAACACTTAGACCATAGCTGCTGCATTGGAACGTTGCCAAAGCAGCATGATAGTCGAGGCGATACAATTTTGCAATCTTAAATTATGCTATTTCACGTCAATATGGTAACACAAAGTACAGATCACCCGTGTTTCGAGTTCACACGCACACACAATCAATCGGTTAGTTCACATGTGTCATAACCTTACAATGCAACGAAGTAATAACGTAATTCTTATAAACGCTTTGTAAACATACACGAATCAACTATTAGAAACGCTTAGGCAAACGGCAGCAACCGAGTTTTTAAGTAAATAGTAGGCACAGAACGCATCACTAGAAGCAATATAGCGAAACTGTAGGGAAATCATATGTAAAAAGTGTAGAGAAAATACGAATAAATAGTATATATGAAAAAGAATTTGAGCTATTTGAACCCAGCGTCTTTCTTTCGTTTACGGTGTAGCCCTGATGATTGGCACAGGAATATCACAGCTGCTATACGGTCTGTATGTCTTTGTTAACGATGTAGAATTGATCTTTTCGGCCACACATTCCAACTAGTACAGCTGCATTCTCAATAATGACATTAAATGGTATTGTCATTAGAGCTCCCAATAGATAGACCATCAATCGAAAAGCGCTGTTCCTGTAACGCGGGAATGAAGATAGAAACCTCCGTATTTAATTAATACATTTACAAAGGTACAGTACCTGTATTTGTGTGAGAATGATTTTACTACTCCGAATATATACATGTATAGATTCACAGCACCAACAAAAGAAAGCGCGAAATCGAACGGCAGACAACGAGGAAGGGGGAAGAGCGGACAGAGAAATACCTAAATGGTAACTACTTCTTTTACAACATCAATAAAACTAACTATAAGCAACAAAGAATGACCAAGAGGGAATGGTACCTGAACCATTGGAACTATCTAAGTTGAATTACTTCTACTTGCGCTCCAAGAAGCTATGACCTTCTGTTCAGATGTCCCAGAGGGCTATCAGTAATCATCGTAACTTTTGTGAGGTATTCGAAATACCTGTGGGCCAATTAAACTATCAACCACATAGAACACCTTTTCGACGTGGTTGACCACAGAACATCAGATCGTGTTTGATCATTGAGAGTGGGCAAATCGTAAGCGCTAGAGTCAATATTGAACAGCACTTGCTACATTTCTTCAATGCAGGAAGCGGAGGTTGCGATTTCGAACACTCAAAATGGTGGAAGGAAGAGTGAATACAGCAAAAGTTTCTTAGATGAGATTTCCCCAAGCAAAAACATGGGACGGTACACATTTGTCAGGGAAGTCCTGAACATGGGCGTAGATCTTAAATGTGGTCAAGTTGAGCCATAAAGAAAGCGTGGAAATGTGGTTGGTAAGTGCGAGGTGATATTTGATAGTCCTAATAGGGCTCTTCTTCAAATGATCATTTCTGAGGGAGCTAAACTACATAGAAAAATTGCTATTTCCGATGTTTTCTTGCGAGGAATAGGCCACTCCAACCTGTGTATAATGCATCCATCAACATCTACCCACACCACTTCCCTTTCCTTATCTTTACATGGGATGGAAGTGAATAAAGGGGAGGAGTAGTTCCCAGGGCAAACATAACTATTTCACTATAGATCACATTATTTGCAATTATCACAATCGGCTCAAATTCAAAAGCACTTACTTGAAGAGAAGTCAACGGCATAGTGGCCCATGCATACAGTGATAGTGCAAGGAGCGCCTAAAGAACGACAAGTGAAAGCCTTTGATTCATTCCATTTGAAATAAGTAGAAAAGACATACCTTATGTGTGAGTGCAATCCGGGGTGAGTGGACTGTTAGTAGAATTCCCTGTAGCCAACGTTTCCGCTGCTGCAGAAAATCCCACATCGTGAATGGACTTTTCTCGTGCATTTCACCTAGACATTCAGAATACATTCAGAATCGAGAACATACATCTTCAATTTGCGGCAACAAGGAACCGACCTTCTATAAAATCGAAAGTGTACCCGTGTTTCATCGCGATCATCGAAAAGAAACAATCTTCTGCTATAGATCCCTCCATACCGTGGTCATACGACACATTTCGTTCTGCAGCAACCTTGAAAATGAAAATTGTTATGCCTAATGCATAGATAAACATGAGTAAATGTTCTTCAGATATTGGGGAGTAATATTAACAAGTCACTATGAAACCACAAAGCCCTTCCAACAAGAAAGCCCACCTGCGTGACAACGAAGGAGCCTTTCCAACCGAAAAGAGGCTTGTGAAAGAGCTTGAACTGAAGTCGTAATTTACCCATGTCGTCCGCAACTCTAGAAACGTAACACAATTCTAATCAAGTATAAAACGTCCGTGAAAGCTAAATGAGCATCTGAAAGGGCAGTCAAGTGCGGAGAGATGTGCCAAGGGTCAACAAATACGAAGCACATAAACTAACCGAGCCCCTTCTACGGTAGAAAACATTTATCTCGAACAGAGATAGCCTGACCAAACTTTCTTAACCCTTTGGCGACAATGCAGATTTCGATCTGACGCGCCCATGGGACCACACTCCCCTCCTTTCGCGGCCGACTGGCTCCCACCATTGGGTGGCACTGTACCAGGAGAAAAATCACCTCCTCGCTTATTGGAAAGAAACAAGAAAGTATGGGTGGCACCCAAAATTGGGGGCCAATGTCCCATGCGCCACTCATAATGGCACCCACCGGTGAGTGCCATTGTCGTCAAAGGGTTAAATTAGCAGAGCTAAGGATGGGGAAAGTGTATCGATCTTTTGCATTAATACACCTTGTCTAGGTCTATGTAAGAATTTTCTAGAAAAGGCGGAAATAAACACTGTTCAAGGTAAACTATGCATGCTTTGAATGTAGGAGACTTCAAAAGAAGCGCACGTTGCACTGAAATTTAGGTCCTTCCTTCTAGAAGTTTATAAAATTCTACAAGATGAATAAAACACCGAGAATGAGAGGACAGGAGATAAACCGAGTCAGGAAAAAGGCTTAGCTTAAGAGATGAGTGAAAGCTAAGACGAGATGAGTGGGGCTGCCATACTGAGACGACGCAGATTTGATTGAAATATTTGATCCGGATTGCGTCGAAGAGCAAGGTGCGTTAGCTTGCAGTAAATAGGATCGTAGAAAAATCAAGCCTCAATCTAGAACGGTAATGAACAAAAATTTGTACCTGAAGGAGTCCGACAGCGTTGTCAGCCAGTTGACAATTTCCCCGCTTGCATATGTGATCACCCCTTGACCGAATTGATGACGACCGTCTTCGCAGAAGTTCAGAATGCCACATATCTTAAAAAGACCATTGAAGTCTTTGGAAAACATTATAGGGACGTCAAATCGTTTATTTAATCACTACTAACTGGTTACTCCTCATCTACTCAAACATACCGAATTGTTTCACAACACTCGCATGTAACATAGTAATGAATTTTCCAGACAGCCGTCTACACTCCTATTTTTGCCGGATATTTCCGGAGCTCAAAATAATGTTTCTAATCTTAGCTTGACAATGCTAGTATTCGATTAGCTAGAAAGCAGTTAATGCTTAGTGAATGACAAGGTGTTTTAAATTTAGCCGAAACGTTCTGAAATTAGATGTTGCTCATGGGCATCGAGTGAATGCAATTACATAAATTGAATGGAATTCCTGGTTCATGCAACAGAAGGCTCCCAACGTTTCGATTATGCATCAAAGCTCTCCAAAGAAATAAACATCATTTTTGCCGTTCAGAGCATTTGGCGGGCATGCGATGAACAGCATCCAATTCCTAACTTCTAAAGGTCTGAAGCTTCAGATTTATCGAACAGAAGTTTGGTGTTGAACACTATTCCCATACACATTGGGAATATGTTCAACACCAAACTTCTGTTCAAGAAGTCTGAAGCTTCAGAATTGGATGCTGTCCATTGTCCACAGTGAAGTTATGCGTTTCTGAACACCCCCTAGGCTTTCTCCAAAGAAACACTCGGATTTCCATTTCCAACTTTCCACATTTTAAGTCTACGAGCACAACATGTGCAGCGCAAGTCATCAAAATTGTAAACGTTGACACCTGTTGAGCATTATGGCTGTCAGAGTTGCATGGAGAGAAACTGCAGAAATACAAAAAGAGAAAATGTGACACCAAGTTCAATTTCGAAAGTCAAAACGAGGACCTCCTCTCTTGTGCTTTTGTCTTCAACCCACACGGAATGAAATGAATAAATCTAAAAATCCTCACCGCATTTGTTGTTAATAACGTCTCTTCATCTAGATGAACGATCCAGTCATTGTCCTGAAATATATGTTATAATAGTAACTTGAAAGCTGCTGAAGCCATGTTGTACATTGAAGATATTGAAATCACTGGGAATTCTATAATACTGCCTAACAGGAGAAGTGAAGCAAGTTAAACCACCTGCAAGATGTTGACATCATCCTCTAGACAGTATTGAAGAGCACGAGCTTTGAACTTTGCGCCGCTTTTGGTCCTAGAACATAGAAAATAGTTACGATGAAGTTATAGGCCATAACATTCGAGAATACTCAAGATTTTACTTCAATAAAGAGAAGAGCACGAGGAATCAAAAAGCTGATAGTTAACGGTTGGGCAAGTATGTATTGCCGTGGTCCAAAAAGCATCTAGACATCACGTAGTTCCCATTCCCCGACAGTTTCAGTTGAAATGCTTTTACTGACACTGTCAAAAGCTTTGGCACTGTGTCGTGCCTTCAGCTGACCGAAGCCTCATTAGACGTACGTAGGCACATACAAAAACAGAATGCCAAGTCGTGGTAGTTTTTTGTTAAAATTGCGTAAAACTATACCAGCTACATAAGGTCTGAAATGTCTAGACGAAATGGCTTTCATGAAGATATGCATTACATCCTATTGTTGACCACGCCTTTAAAACCGTGATCACGATGAGTATCCGCATGGATGTATGTCCAAGCCATCTCATACGGTTCTTCAAAGCCACCCAGCTAACTCTCTCGATCTTCGAATACAGGGTCACTGACCTTTGGTACCTTCGTGAATGACATTGAGGGGGAGATGGTAGAAGCCGAAGGCATCCAACCTCTTCAACGATCCCGCTTCTCCGAGGACAGTTTGACTCGCGATGCAGGAATGTTAAACTCGCGAAAGTTCGGCAATTTTTCAACCCTTCCATCTTGTTTCTCAAGCCGTTTCATGCATTCTTCGACATTATGCTTCGAAAGTGCCGCGCTCTACAACTGATCGTTCAGCTCATGATGATATGGGGGAAAAATGGCGACTATTCAAGAATTCCGTCCGTCGATGCTATTCACTTTGGTTTTTTAATTTTGAACATTTTCTTCTGCATCCTATTAACAGAAATGAGCAGTTTGGAGTACAGATATACTGGCTTCGAATCAATAAAATTCGTAAATCCCAACTTCTCCAACTTTCCCCTTATTTTTAGTGCTCTGTACATTTTCGAATGACTGATTTTTTCAAAATTACATGTTCCTAGGGTTTCAAATTCATGTCTTCTGTCTGCAACTATTTTCGTCAATTCTTGAACCTACTGAAGAGTTTGATCAACATTTGGAGACATCAACAGCTTCACAAACTTCAAAGCACATCTTTTTGTTTTCGCAGCTTATCAGAGAGCACATAACCACGTCTTGCAGGTGAATGATAAATTGCTGGGTGCAGACTGTTCCTCGTGTCTCACTACCGAAAACCATTACATTCCAGGCGAGTTTCAAAAATAGCTTTAATATTGATCACGAGCCTACCTGTATGACGTCGGGACGACCACTTCACGTACTCGGGGTTGAGGCGGCAAATGAATCGCCTTGTCAGTAACAACCTAAACTA